>JAUEKS010002567.1:0-10905 GCA_031762815.1 Tylodina fungina
GTGCTGAGTCACTAAGCGCGACTGCAAAAGTCCTCAATGTACTGAGGCTGCAGTCTAATTGGAAGAAGAAGAAGAAGTCTAGGAATGGTGTCCCAAGGCAGGTAGATCGAAGTCCTCCTCAATTCTGGCACATCCCTGCAGCCTTCAGAGCAAACTGAGTGAGGTCGAGAGACGTACACTGGTGACGGAGACCCTGTATATCTATACTTGTGGCTCTGAATTGCCATCCTATGGATGTACAGTTTCGAGTCACAAGCTCCATGGCATGCATTGCACTGCATGGAGAGGGCACTCCATCATTGTTTGTTTCAAGTATCGACAGAACACGGGAGTCGACAGCTGGTTAAAAGCCAGTACTCTAATCGGTGTATGGAGTGGCGCCTGGGGTTGACTTTGACGGTGGGAGGGATGTTCACATCCCACTAATCAGCTGCAGCCCGCCAGCACTAGAATGACAGAAAAAACTGGGCAGCCCCCAGTCAATACTGTGCTGATTCGCCACATCTGCCCTTTTTGCTGGGGTGTGCAGGGATAGGCCAAAAGCCAGATAACAGATGTAAATCAACACACCTGCTACAAAAAGTAAAATATTTAAATTAATTAAATTCGGCTACTGAAATGTTTGTAGGACCCTTTGTCCTGGTATTGACCTCACCACAACAGACCATCACAACCATCTTCGAAAATCTGCAGTTCTTGACCTAGAGCTAAGTATAACATTGATATAGTAGCTTTACAAGAGACATGCCTAACCCTTTCGCTAGGACAAGTTTTTGCAAATGTATTTTTCTCTTATTTCTATATATTGCATTCCCCTGCACGACGGCAAAATAAGCGCGTTATAGCCTTCTCTGTTATCATAGAATAAGCAACTGAGATATCCCACCTAGATTCTTTCTAGACCTAGATCTAGTCATTTCTTACACCATTTCATTACTCACATTTCATTTCCACCCATTCATTTGGGTCCCTTCAACTCCATTGATGATCGTCTTAGTGATAGCTAGATTCTAGATTTATCTTGTCTACATGAATGAAAACAAAACAGCCTGGTAGGCCTTGGCCTAGGCCTACTTGTGATTCTGTCAGTGGGTAGAAGTTCCAATTCTAAGTAGATCTAGATATATCTAGATTAAACAGTGATCTAGATCTGCATCTTTGATTAGATCTACCCGACGACGGGTCTGCTTCGCTTTGCTCCATGGTTACTTTTCACAACAAATCATATTTTAGCTTTATTGCATGTGCTAGCAGTCAAAAATTGGAGCCCGCTGATATGCCAGGATGGCCTAATTTTTTATGCTGAATCCAATGAAAGTGCTGGCAAGTTGCTACAATTTCATTCATGGGCTATATTACGCTTCATTGTTATGACAAGAGGGTCACGTCATATACGTACACGATAATTCTATTTCCGTGACGAGCGGTTCTCGTCATGACGAAATTTGGAGGTGGAAATCACGACGAGCGTTACTCGTCATAATATGTCGAAGGGGTTAAAAAACCCTGTTGCTCACTTTGTGAAAAGAACTACTCTATTTATTGGCAGGGAAGACCCAAATGCTCACACACCTCCATGGAGTGGCATTGTAGTGAAAAACACCTTAGTTAATTGTATTACCATACCAATTGGAGTATCTGAAAGAATCATTTCACTGAAGCTAAACACATTCAGCGGCACCGTGGCCTTAGTCTCTGCATAAGCCCCTACACTAAGCTTAAATGAGGATGAGAAAAGCAAGTTTTACAGTGATTTGCAATCATGTGTCAGTTGTTCTGGTAGTAGCACTGACCGGATACTCCTTATGGGTGATTTCAATGCCAGAGTTGGAAGCAATGATTCAGAATGGACAGACTGCCTGGGACCTTTTGGGACAGGCAACATGAATTAGAATGGAACTGTGTAGTTCCAATCGCCTATACATCACCAGTAGCTACTTCAAATTTAAGCAAATTCATAAGGTCACATGGCAACATCCTCGATCCAAGCACTGTCATCAGCTAGATCATAATAATAACCAAGCGTAAAGGCCTGAGAGAGATTATAAGCAGCCGAACCTGGAGCTGACTGCTACACTGACCACTCTTTAATCATTGGAAATATGAAACTCAAGGCCAAAAGGCTACATTACAGGAAGCAGGATGGCAACATCAAACTCAACACGGCAAAGATGGCCTGTAAAAAGAGTAAAAATCCATTGATTACAATTTTTGAAAAAGCTAGCTTTTTCAGTAACAAGCCGAAACCTGCATCTGACACATGGGATCATCTTAAAAGCACTATCCAAACAGCGGGAAAAGAAGCTTTTGGAGCTCCTAAAGTTTCCAACAAGGACTGGTTCATAGAACATTCAGATGTCTTCCTACCATTAGTAGATGCAAGAAAGACAGCTCGACTTGAGTTCTTGAAGAAACCATTAGAGAGCACCAAAGACAAACTTAGGAAAACCAAAAGCCATTTCCAAATAGAAGCTCGAAACTGTTAAAACAAATACTGGACTGACCTATGCTTCAAAATGCAAGCAGCTGTTGATATTGGAGATTTGCGAGTTTTCTATGATGGTCTGAAAACAGCCCTAGGCCCTCGCATAAACAAGGTACCGACCATTTTTGCTTATAATTATTCAGGAAAAATGTCGAGAACAGAACAGCATTTGTACATGTGTTTCTTTGATCTCGCTAAAGCATTTGATACTGTCAACAAGGATGGTCTCTTCACTGTTCTTATCATAATCGGTTGTTACCCTCCGCTTCTGAAGCTCATCATGAGAACATGAAAGCATAGATTCAGCTCAGTTGTGATATGTCTGGCGAATTCCCGGTGCAGACTGGAGTCTAACAAGGTTGCGTTTTGGCCCCAACACTATTTGGTATTTTATTTCTCAGTGCTTCTACGGTGCATATTCTAAGAAAGCAATGGCGCGCTTATCTATGAACGAGATCTGATGGTAGACTGTTCAACATAGCACGTCTGTCCAAAGACCAAGACTAGATCTATCTTACTTCGAGAACTTATGTTTGCAGATGCTGCTGCTCATGTATGCCACAACCATGAATATCTGCAGTCCATTCTTACAATATTTCAAATTATATGCAATAAGTTCTCTCTGGTTATCAGCATTAAGAAAACCATCATTATGATACAAAATGTGGACCATCCCACAACATTATGGCTTAATGATGAAATCTTTGAATTCACATATCTTGGATCAATAACAATATCCAACTTCTCCCTTGAGAAAGAGCTGAATACCAGAATAGGGAAAGCCTCAACCACATTTAGCAGACTATCAGCTAGGGTATGGAACAACAACAAGCTCACACTAAAGACCAAGATCACAATATACCAAGCTTGTGTACTCAGTATATTGCTGTATGGAAATGAAACATAGACAACTTACTCTCACCACCTCAGAAAACTGAACAACTTTCACATGCGCTGTTTCATACAAATATTAAAGATCAATGGTAAGACAAAATAACCAATGCAAGACTACACTCACAACTGTCATCAAATACCGCAGACTAAGGTGGTTTGGCCACACTGTAAGAATGAACGACTGCCATCTTCCAAGCATTGACGCGGAAGACCAAAGCTTCACTTCAACGATGTCTGCTAATAAGATCTCAAAGATTTTAATATTGACAGGGATGACTGGGAAGATATCATAGCTGATAGAACAGGATGGCGAGCTGCCTTGACAAATGGGAAAAAGATGCATCATTCTGAGTGGGTTGCTCACCTAGAGGAGAAGTGTGCGATACATACATTTCCTACAGTACATTCCACAAATTTGATATACAATTACTGCCAATGACATTGCACATAAAAAATTGGGCTTATTAGCCACATTGGAGCCTGTGCTAAAAGGTTATATAAAACCAAGTACCTAACTTGACAAGTGCTATGTACCACCATCTGTAAAGATGAATGGAAGCCATACCCAATAAATTCATATCACATATTTCATGGCATTCTTAGCCTTCAAGGTGATCATTTATTTGGTTGTCAAAAGGAAGTTTTTCAATTTGTTCCCTCAATTGTAATTGTAATTTTTCTAATTTTTTTTCTTTTGGTCCTTATCAAAGTCATCAACCAATGACGCAGCATGCCAAGACCTGGGCGAGGCCTCATACACACAACCTATTCTATTACAGGTGAGCGCTACAGAGTTTGGCTTCACTGAGTAAAGAGTCTAAAAGCAGCATGGGGGAACTCTAGAGTTGGTGGGGGTGATGGTGAAAAAATGGAAAGATAACATCGTGCATATGGCTGGAATGGCAAGAATGGTAAGAGATAGAGCTTGAATGATATAGCAGAGGGCTTTGTTACCATTGAGCTGATATTAACTGAGAAAGAAAGAAAGTAGAAGGGAAAGATTGGGGGGTGGGGGTGGGGGCGGGGTTTATAAGCAGAGATTAACTAAAAGAAGAGCGACTTCTTTACGTAAAAGCTTATGAAGAGAAGGTTGTTTTCTCCTTTTTTTGAAGGAAAGCAAAAAGTCAATAGCAGAATGAAAGCAATATTGGTTATATAATCATAGTTTGCTGATGTAGGCAGTAAGTGTCCAAAAACTGACTTTGATGTGTATGCTGCTGCTGTAAGATGAATGAAATTTTTACCAATTTTACAAGCTAATACCCCCCTCCCCTCTCCCCATTTTTATGTCCCTAGCATTTCCCCATGCATCGACTGTCAGATGCTGAATGTAATACAGAAGATTCAGCCCTTCCTCAGGAAAAGACAATTCCCTTTCGTCCACGATATGATTGTCTAGATGAAAGGTCAACCAATCTGGTAATTTTAAAACCTGCTTTAATACTTTATCAAATTTGGACTTAGAGTTTTAGATTGCTATCATTTTAACATAATTTTATCATGCCTGTTCAATTATTATGCTGAGACCTTGGGCTATAACAGGAGAAATGTATTTGGAAACAGGCTTGATGTATGCAAGGAGCACTGCTGAGAGGTAAGATAGTAGATTTAAGATAAGTTTACAGATTGTAGGGGCCGTAATGGTCTAACGGTCAGAGCATTGAACTACAGATCATGAGGCACATGGTTTGAAGCTTACCAAAGCAAGAAAATTTGCCCCTGTTGTTTCACTCAACCCAGGTGAAAATGGATACAGCTTCGGTTGGAAAGTATTCTGCAACAGACTAGCATCCTATTCACCAGGATAAGCTCCAGTCCTATGAGCCGAATTGCTTGAAACGACTACGGTACTTTTTATGGACTGTAAGGATTATATCTAGGGTGGACAATTCCAAATGTGTTAGAGCTTTTGACATGAGTTTATAGGAGACAAAAAAAACTGTTTTCTTTTTGTCAGCACTCATCAAAGATGCAACTGCTTCTACTAACAGAGAAACAACAGTACCAACTATTGAACAGTATATATGGGGATTACTTGGCCACAAATACAAAACCGCTTCCCTACAAGACAGTTTCTATATAGCATTTTTTTTTAGAGAAACACTGAAATCCCTGGATTGGAAAATACTAATTTACTGAGCTAGATTGGCTAAGTGGTTAGAACACTTTCCTTTCACCTCGGCGACCGGGGACCGATTCCCGTGCAGGGCAATTTATTGCTCCCCCATCCATGCGCTCTCCAGTCTACCCAGCTGTAAATGGGTATCTAATCCTCTTCAGGGTCGGGAATGGTAAAGACAGCGAGGGAGAGGACTGGGCACCGCCCTCAATATGCTGGCCCAAGAACACTTCATTTCCCTACAATCGAAAGGTTATGGGACTATCTTTACCTTTATTAGGGGAAAGGGCATGGTGTAGTAGCGGTAGAGTGTTGGACTACAGATCAAGAGGTACCGGGTTTGAAGCTCACCGGCAACGCATGTGTTTTTTCTTTGAGTGAAAAATTTACCCTTAGTAGCACCCAATCCAGGCGAAATTGGGTACGCTCTGGCTGGAAAGTATTATGGGATAGACTAGTATTCTATTTAGAAAGTGATGGATAAAATCTGTCACTGTCTATTGCATACTACTGAAACCAGGGATATGCAATGTGTGGGATGAGATTTATGTAAAAACTACTTTGAATTTGGATAACTTTCTCTCTGCTTCTTTGTATTCTGTAATGATTTTTGTCCTTTGGTGAATACAATGCTATATATGTTATTTCTTGATGGTTGTTAATTCAGTTGCAGTTACATGTGTCAGATTAGATTTTTGAATACACATAAATGTACAACATCATGTGACAATCACAATATTATACTGTGTTTTATTTTTTAAAGCAGTCACAAGTAAAAGCTATTTAAGCTACATCATTTAAAATGAATATATTTCTAGAACATTGGCTGCTTTCTTTACTTGTTTAACTAATCATACTTAAAGTCGAAATAGCAGTAAGTGTCCAATTAAATGCGAGTACAATAATTTGCGGGGCCGTGACCTAGTGGTAGAGTATTGGACTGCAGACTGAGAGATACCGGGTTTGAATCCCACCGGCAGCATATGTGTAAGCTACAAAATTTACCCCTGTTGCTTCAATCAACCCTGGTGAAAATGGGGACAGCTTAGGCTGAAAATTGTTCTACGATAGACTAGCATCCTATTTTGAAAGTGTTTGGATAAAATTTGTCACCGTCCTCTTCATCAGGGATAAGCTCTGGCCCTATGAACTGAATGGCTCGAAAGAACTAATACTTTTTTTACTACAATAATTCACTAATACATTGGTCAATGGTTACGGTAGGGCGAACACCGCCTTGCTGGTGATTGACTTCATGACCCTTGGTTGACACCATCTCGCTGACGGACACTAAAATATCTCTCCTATGCACACCATATTATGATACCTGCCATAAAATTGTACTTTTTTGTTCACATCCCAAATTTTTCTTATGTGGTATGGAAGTGGTGTAGGAGTTCAGCTAAAAGTCTTACAGTGTAAGTTTGTGTGTGAACCGGTGCAATATTTTCATATTATTTGTTGCAGTTGATGTCCTCTCTGCAGCCGCGCCTTGTGATCAGCGCCCATACCCACAATGGCTGCTACCGTGTCCACCCCAATGGTGTTCCTGAGTGGTCCGTTGCATCCTTCAGCTGGCGTAACAGGAACAATCCCACATTCTTGTTGGTGAGTCACCCTTTGCTGTTGACACTCTCACATTGTAATATATGTAATGACGAATTTATAAAGTGCCAAATCCACATAGTGCTCTGAGGCGCTGGTTACAGAGAAGGAACAACTAAAATGCACGACATAAGTAACACAATTCAGACATATCAGCAGATCCAGTCTAATCATAAATTTGGAAAAGATGGGTTTTAAGATTCCTTTTAAAAGTTTTAAGATCTGGGGATTTCCTAATGGGGGAACTGAGACTGTTCCACATTCTGAAAGGTCTGGGTCTTTTCAAATATAATTCATATTCCCATATTCTTAAGTCTTAAACTGAGTAGAGTACATGCATGGGGAATTTGTCATTCTCACATTGTTTAGTGGCAACTTTTTCATCTTTTGCCAAGCTCTCTGATGCCTTACTTAAAGCAAAATGCAGTGAACAAAAAGTTACTGTATAATTGTGTCAGTGCGTGCTGGGAGTCTTGTGTATCTTGTAATGTTGATAATGCCACAGCGCTATGGTGAATCTTCCTTTATTAATGTTTAGAGCAGCCAGACACTTAGAAACCTGCCACATTTATGAATGCCTGTTAGCACTCACAACAGCTGACAAGTATGAATACCTGGAGTGGCTGAAGATGTGGCTATGCTGACATGTCAATGGCTCTCTATCAGGGGTGCCAGGCTGCCGTTTTTTTCCGGCAATCCGGTTTAAAAAAAAAACTGAAATAAAATACCTTGCCGGTTTTTCGCCGGTTCTGTACAATAAATAACCCAAGTCCTGCCTTTTTTGGAGCCAAGATTGTCATTCAAAATTGATTTTAAATGGTTTATATATATATATATATATATATATATTATATATGTATTATTTAATAAATTCAATTTATAATTATAAATCATAACTTCTTGACTATTACTCTTAGAATAATGACACAGTTGCGCACTGTTTATCACTATTTAGGGGGCTATTATGCAAAATGAGTACCGTAGTGCATGCGATCTACGAAAAAAGTGCAGGTTTTTGTCTAGTAGCTAATCTCGATAGCAGGTTTTTGAAGCTTGATCACTAGTACCCATGCTCTCTATAATCTGTCACTGTCTATTAAGAACATGCTGTCACACATTAATAAATCTATGTGAACAGTGGGCATTGTGTAGCTACATTCTAAAAAACTCAGATAGCAATACCTTTACCCTTATTTAAGAGATTCCAATTTAGAGTTTAGAGATTTCAAAATAAAATACAAATCACACTGAATTTTCAGCATTTTTAATTATGACAGATTTTATGTTTTTCTTGTTTCAGGCTCGAATCAGCAATCACAATTTTACTATTAACCAGTGCTTTATGCCAGAGGAGAGAACAGTTGTCACCCTATATATCCTAGCTGGTCTCCTGGTTTGTATAAGCTTATTATGGCCTTCTGTGGGGCTCAGATACAGGAAGAAGATATGCTGACAATTGTTGGATGTCCAAGTGTGAGTGTAGTTCATCTAGTTTACCTGGTGCAGGTTCTGTTTGTATCATAGTGTTCTTTTTTTCTTTTCCTACAGTTGTTAACTTAATTGGGGTAAAAAATTCTTCATCTAACCGGGGTCAGCCTTGGTCACAGTGACTCGGTGATCTTGAAAGGGAATATCTGAGAGATCAAATTATGGGAAATTTTTATTTTGTTTATAAACTCACATTTCAGATTAGATAATCAAATTGAAGTGCAAACCAGGCCAAGCAAGCCCTTGAAACATGCAGCAGGTGTACCTATAATTTAGCCCACAATGTTTCACTATCAGCTCTCCATACTTTGGTATAATTGTAGTTTACTAATAAATCTAAGTCATGCTGAGTTACATAAATGTATTGAAAGAAAAGCCATACTCTGCCAACTGTACATTTCCAGGCAGGCGTGTGAAGAACAAGCAACAATAATACATCATTACATAATGTAACATAACAACATATGCACGAGGCAAGAACGATAAATCTACATATCCAGTAAGGGATGTGTAGACAGATCCATTTATAGACCTCAGTTGACTAAAATTTTCTAATAAATCTAAGTCATGCTGAGTTACATAAATTTATTGAAAGAAAAGCCTTAATGGTAGAGAAAAAGCAATGCCCTTGATTGATAGAACCAACTAAAAGAAAGTGGAAAGTCCCGTAATTCATTAAACTAGATCTAGATCTAGGCAGAAAGCATAAATAACATTCTAAATAGTGCTGCATATGTCAAACAGATACAATGTACCAAAGACGTTTGACTCACAGGGGCACTTCAAGAACGACATTACCACTAGGCAACTAAATACTTGATAATATTACTTCATTATGCAAACTCAAAACAACCAATTATAAACGCCATGTTACTCTGTTAGGCTTTTAACATTCCAACCTGAACCTTGTGAAAACCAAAGAAAATTTATACACATGCAGATCTACATCACAAAACAATGCAAAGTGATGTTGGATCTATACCAGTAATCAAACATCCCCTACTAGGCTACTAATTTATTGGCGAATGATTGGCCAAGCAAACACTCATAACTCAATATTGGTTGACAACATTGTGACTGTAATGGATTTGCTAGGCATAGGATATACATATGTGTCAAAAAAACACTACTTCTTGACTCTTCCAATGACATAATTGTCTGGTGACCTCTGGGTCATTGCCCATGCGCACTGCCGCAGTGGCACCTGAAGGTCGAAAGCAACGCGCAGTAACCTTGTCAGAGCTTAGCCCCGCCTCTTTAATTATTACTCTCAGAGAAGCTGCTGAGCGCCTTATATGGAGGCTTGATGGTATTAAAAACTGGATCGCCAAGTCCCGGCGTGCGTTGTGCTGTTTTAGACAAATATTCTGTAAGACACGCGATAGGATCTGTCAGCACATTTGTGGACGATGCAACTCTCACCTCAAAACCTCTACGCTCCCTTGTCATTTTTTACAGAAAAAAATGTCAAAGTAGTTAGACCATCATCATTGAAAACCACGTCTCTTCTTTTCATTTGCAAGTCGGACGGCCTGCACATGGCACATAAAGCTAAAAGCGTAAGGACTTTTTTGTCACAGTTTATTAAGCGTCAGAACATTGTTTGGACCCCACGACTCGATCAACCTCACTAAAGGTTGTACCGGCATAATTGGAGTACGTCTCTTGGTCCTTGTAGTGCATTTTTTGACTAAAGTCAGTTTTAAGTTTTGAATGCATTTGGGAATGGGATTCGAGTCCTGCACGTCAAAACTTTGGACCAAAGCAGCAAGAACAGTGGTTAACATGGACTCAGGCCTCTCAGATGATTCAGCTTTAAAGCACATCAAATCAGCTATAATCGCTGTTCTCTCCATACCTGATGGTGGAAATACACAATCATTTTGTACACAAAATTCATAAAACATACCAACATACTTATTATAAACATATAGTGTGGAAGTAGCCAAGAAGCTTTGGTAATAACTCACTGCCTTCTCAGACCAGGCCAGATTATTTTTAAAAATAATTCCTCCATTGACCCTCCAGGTAAACAGACGCCACCTGGGGTTTTTCATTGGTTCTGGTAGCCTTTTTGAAAGTGGAATGCAAATGAGATGGCTCTTTGGGAACCTGAACGGCGGACCCACACTTACTTTGAGGAGTTTTGTGAACCAACTCTGTGCTGGAAAGACAGAGCAGATCAATGTGGCGACTGCACGATCAGATACGATCTTGTCCTACACCCGGTTCATGACCCGAATAGGAGGATTTATGAAATTGTTCTCTCCTGACCAACATTGACTGAAGGCATCTACCCCCCTGGTCATTGGAT
>JAUEKS010002676.1:0-10901 GCA_031762815.1 Tylodina fungina
GTGAGTGTGAGTGAGAGTGAGTGAGAGAGAGAGAGAGAGAGAGAGAGAGAGAGAGAGAGAGAGAAGTATGGAGGGCAGAGAGAAGAGAGAGAGAGGGATGGAGGAGCAAGATAGAGGAGAGGAGAGAAAGGAGAGAGAAAGAGAGGCAGCGAGAAAGAGAGGCAGCGAGAGAAGGAATAATAGGAGCACCTGAGTTGGTATACCTGACAGTGAGGCTGAAGTGTTGGGGGTATCTGAGTTGGCTGGTTTGTCTGACAGCACCTGGTGATGAGACTGAAGTGTGTGTGTATGTGTGTGTGTGTGTGTGGAGGGGGGTGGAGAGGGCATTTGCATTGGATACCATGATGAGGGTACAGGAGTGGGGGTTTACATGAAGGATGCGAGTAGCTTCTTTCATTTAATTATGATGACAGGTCTAAAATAAATACCTGGGCAAATCAACGACTTTTGCTGGTATCCATCTATGTGGCATTACTTGTAGGTTAATTAGAACTGGGGATTTTTATATGGATATTTTCAGTGGAAGTAGTGACTGGTCTGTAGCTGAGGAGCAAGCCAGCACAGTGATAGATTGCTTTGAGTTGTTTGTGGCAGCATAGACCCTCTTGACCCTTTGAACGGTCCACTTTCTCTGGCACACTGTGCAAATGAAGACTCTTTAGTGTTAAATAGTTTGTCTAATGATGTCAGAAGTTCCATATTTTGTGCATCCCAATATGCTTTCATGTTCTCAAACTTGTGTCTCAGATTCTCTACCATGACTGGGGCCTATCATTACCATAACCCTCGAGAAAATCTTTCACTGAGCTCTGGACGTCTTAAAAATTGTAAGGGGTCTGCATTCATGACTTCTGTGGACAGTTCTTTTGGCTTTTGGTCAGGGCATTCCTCATCAACAATATTCTTGCCCATCTCTTATATTTATATTCCTTGACTTCCCAAAATATTACTGCATACACTATTCAACCATCTTATCCTTTTTTTCCTGATTATGGATTCAACGGGTCCTGTTTTAATTTTGTTGCCAAATGCAGCCAGCATAAGGTGCACCAAAATGCCCCAGAGGCCTTATCAAGCGATATATCCCATTTTTTCACTTTTTTTCAAACTGCACTAAATTGATATTGTCCTATATTTCTAGATTAAGTAAGTAGCTTGAGGCAATTGTGATTTAGCTGTAAACTGAAAAGCAAGAGCACCTTAGCAAGATGAAAAGAATTCACTGTCCGCAATTTTGGCGAGCTCTAATGTCGGGTATTATCATAGCCTTCTCATTATTTGCAGAAACACAAAACTAGATTAAACTGTAGATTAAACCTAGATTTTGTGATCTATATCAATATGTTTATCTTGAGTTTAACACTATTATGATCTGTTTATTATGTCTGGGCACATTAAAAAAAATCATCATTTTTCTTTGGTGGATAACATAGACATTGGCTAGACGCATCATAAACCACATATGTTTTAATGGGTTTGAAATTGCCGAAACTTCTAAAATCAGTGTGCTTGGCCCAAGACAATATGTTAACACACATGACATTATCATTCATAAACAGCCATTTTTAGGGGATGCCTACATGTGTAACCCCTGGTGATGACTTGTGGTAACCTATATTATAAATATCAACATCACTAACCAATCAAAGTTTGAGAAAAAACGGAATGGGAAAGCCATTTACTTATTTCAGGCTATGATTTGCTGATGCTTGCAAGTTTTCAGATGACTTTACCTGGTAGAAGATTGCCTTCCAAAATGTAAAAATGAAAGTAGTGTTTGATGACAATGATGCTGCTATGATTAATGTTTGCTCTGACCCTACATAGTGCATTGATCTGTTACAATTCTTGTTGTTTTTTTCTAATTGAATTTGAATGTTTCTTTAATTTTCTGTGGTGCTCTGTCAGCCTATTGGCTCTAAATTGCCTCTCTTTTTGAGAGTCTATACGTGACTTATTAGTGCAAAGCTTCAGTTTGTTTCTATGTTTCTGCAGAACTAACTAATGTTTGTTGTTTTATTAGATCAATCAACATGCATCTGAACTTCAAGAGTACATAAAACAAAACAAAGCACTACAAGCGGAGGGGCCAGTAGGTAGGTTGATCAAAAATTAAACTGTTCATTTAGTAATATGTGTTGAGATTTTTTTCCCTACTTTGAGAATAGACATGCAGAGTTTAGAAGATTTTTGTTTTGGAATAATGCTCATATAAATGTAAACTTTATATATTTGCTATTTGCATCAGTTGCAGTTCAGTGGTCACATTTTTTCAACCAAATTATAAAACATTCTTTAGCTTTTTGATTAAAGAATGGATATTTTTGATACAATATTTTAAAAATCTTGACCCAGACCCAGTGTCTTATGTGGAAGGCCTTGTCAATCTGAAGTCCAAGCAACGTAAAGAATTAACTGCATTGGAAAATCAAATTGATGAAGCCCATGCTAAAGAGCATGAAGCAATGAAAGATCAGCTCGTTGCTAATGCAAAGATAGAACTACAAGCTGTTGAGAGAAATCTTATTGAAAAATTGAAAAGTGATGGTAAGTATTAATTCTTTTTCCAATGACTTAACATGAACTTTGAATGTTTATACATAAATACATTCATAAAATTATATGTCTCAGGCATATAATCAGGGTTTTTTTGGAAATATTTAAGATAGGTAAGATAGTCCATCAATTTAGGCTGACATGGCTCAGACATGTATGTACCTTAGGAAGAATATTGATGCCATCAGGAAATATGCAAACTTGGAAGTTATTGGGAAGAGGCCAAGAGCGAGTTCTAAACTAAATTTGAATACATTATCAGAATGAGATATGAAATATATGGGTTTAAGTGTGGAGGATGCAATGGGCAGTGGTAAGTTGCACCTCGGGTTAAATCCTGTAAGTCAGAGAAAACTGCCATAAAATTTTGATTGAGTGAATGATTTGTATTAGCTTGTTTTGTTAAAGTTTGTATTTCTGTTTTCTTCGGGTATTTATAAATGTGTTTTATGGTACTAAATCCATCAATATACATTTAATTTAAACATTTCTAATTTGTCTTTCAGGCATGCAAACTGATGCAATTGACAAAATACTAAAGACCCACGAACGGACAGTACAGGAATTGACACATAAACAGACAACCAACAGAAAGAATCAAGAATTAAAGCTTAGGGTGGGCTGTCATTAATTATGGTCAATTATCCTTGAAATACATGTCTCACCTGAGCAATTTGTATCAAAGCTTGAAGGAGTGTGTAGTAGAAGTAATCTGGCTAGTAATTTCGATGAGGATCAAACTGAATGGACATTTTAGAAATAACATAAGCTCATATGTAGGAAGTGTAGGAAAGTGTGAAAAAGAATTTCTGGAATATCATTGATCAGACAATAGGAGTATGACAAAAGAAGTGAACTTATTCACAAGGACACATTTAAATGGATATGTGGGAGATGGAAATGTAGAAGAGGAGAAATTCCGGGAAATGGGTTTGGCACAAAGAAATGTGTGTGGTGAAGTCACCAGGTTTTGAAAACAGATCAGAAGTGGCTGTATTAAACACCTTAAAAAGAGAAGAACAAGAAAAATTCGAGGCAGAGGTACAGAAATGGATTATAACCTTTTATATGCAAGTGAGGTGGTATACTGTATGTCGCTGCTCTGCTTCATGCCCTGTTCAGCATTTGCTTGTAGTGACATATGTCCACTAACATATCAATGTATTAGGCTAAGCTGCAAGGACTTGAAAGAGGTCTGATCCTCAGACCTGTTGACAAGCCCTGGTTCCCACAAATCATACCCCAGCTATGTATTAAATAGAACTCAGCTACTGAAAAGTGTAAGCCAACACACTGCTGCATTGGTCTCATGCTCAGATAAATGGGGAGGATTAGCATTAGGAAAGGCATCCAGGCATATAAAAAACCCCTGTTAAAACTTAAGCAGAAATGAACAGAAAAAACAGTTAGCGTATTGGATTGGTTGTGGCCCGGGTCTGCAATGATCGCCATCACCTGTGTTTTTCAGCAGAGAGGCAGTAGAAACTGGACTGCTACTAACAAGAGGGGAGAGGGGGAAGAGGGGTTGTCGAGGGTGAGAAAGAGGAGGAATTTAAGCAAAATAGGTGAGAGAAAGAGAAAAGACGGTAAATGAAATGATAGTAGCGATTGGTATCCTTAATGATTGCTAAATCATGGGAGGAGACTTCATGGACAAAAGAAGGATTAACATCTTCCGGGTCCAGGCTGGTGGGAAAGGCTTGAGAGATTAAAGGAGTGAGTTCCCAGGGGGCGGATGATGGAACAATATCCAGATTATGGAGGTTAACTGCATGAAAAGGACTTTGTCCATGTAGTCGGGGACCAAATAATAGTAGTTTAGAGAGGAGGCACGTGAGTAGTGTCTTCACTCTAATTAAATCACCTTTATACACAATGACAGACTACCTGGCAAAGAAGAGGTGCCATAAAACCCCTTCCAAGGAAGGCATTTCCTTCCTATATAACACTAGACTCTCTGCAGATAAGGTGGATGATTTTTTCGAAAGCAATGGCTTGGAAGGTGAGAGTTGAACATGCTTAGATTTGAGCTCAGGACACGCTAGAAATAAAGATTGGATAGATATTCAGAAGGTAACAACAACCCACTGAATGTACTCTTGCCAAAAGGTTACAATGCCATGAAAAGAAACAGAAGTAAGAAATATCTTGCATCAGTTGAGGCACTCAGGATTACTCAGGATTGTAAAGCTATTGGGGAGGGAGATTCCCCAGCTAAAAAGAATATAAGTAATGACAAGATAGATCGAAACCAGTTTACTGGAACCCTATGTCTGAATCCTTTAGGAATACTAGTCAGGTGAGAAAGATTTGCAAAATAATTAACATCGGAACCTGGTATATAAGAACTTTAAGAGAAATGGGAAAGTTTCACTGACTACTCAGAACTTGAATATTGGAAAATGGAAACTACCAGATTATCGGAAATAAGGTGAAGTGGCCGCAGCTACCTTGAATCAAATAAACACTGCATTATATACAGTGGGAATGATCTAGGCTGTAAAGGTATTGTTGTGGAACAAGACCAGGTGCTTATTGTGATACAGATCATATCTTGGTATCAGCAAAGATAAGGAGCAAAGATTAGGTTGAAAGTTTTTAGACAACCAACAAAAGGAATGGTCACTAAATATAATAGTGCAACGCTAAAGTATGAGAAAACACTGTAAGAATTTTTTTATTCAGACAGAAAATAAATTTGAAGCACTCCTTTTAGATCTTTCAGAAGAAGCACTGCCAGAAGATCAACATCAGGGTATCAAAAAAGTATTTATTTCTAATGTAGACAACACACTTGGTAGTAAGCCCAAAAGGAAGACAAAACACATGGATTAACAAATAAACTATTCAGCTTGCTGCAAATAAAAAAAGAAATGCACTTCAAACAACAAAAAAAGGAATACCAGAACTTAAAACGTGAAGCACTACAGAAAGTACGGCAAGACAAACACACTTGGTTAGAGCAAGAATGTCAGAAGATCACAAAATTGGGTAGTCAGCATAAAACCAAAGAATTTAACTACCAGATAAAATCGGTTAAATGTAAACAATTTTCAACAAACCAACTATGCATGAAAAACAAATTGGGGGAAATTATATCTGACTCTAGTAAAGCCATATCGAGATGGAAAAATATGGTGAAGAACTATTTAAAAGCTCCGAACAAGTGATAACACCAAATAGAGACTTGGTAACAACAGACCTAGAGCCCCCACCGCTTGAATGCGAAAAATCAAAGACTCCATCAATTATCTAAAAAATGAGAAATCACCCGGTCTAGACAACATATCTGCAGAATTTCTAAAACATTCTGGAACTTCTGGCAAAAGGACATTACATCTGTCATGCAAAAAGATATGGGAACAACAAGAGTGGCCAGATGAATGGAAAAGGCAAGAGCTGGTTATGCTGTGCAGAGCAAGTGATCCTAAAGAATGCAGTAATTACAGAACAATAGCACTTATTAGTCACACTAGCTAAATTTTACTGTAGGCTATATTATTTTTTAACCGACTACCTAATAAAATTGAAGTAGAAACTGCAGAAGAGCAAGCTGAATTTAGAGAAGGAAGAAGTACAGCTGACATGTTTTAATTGAAAAATTGAATGAAACGGATATAGAAGGATACCTTATTAATATCGACTACAGTATGGCTTTCAACAATATTTATTTGCCATTTGAAGTTTTTCGAAACAATGAAACAAATGGGTTTTCCACTACACCTGATATCACTTATATCGGCTTTATATACTAATCAAGAGGCTCTGATATGATGGAACAATTGTCATTCAGACCCTTTCAAAATATCTAAGGGTGTATATTATCTTCCTATTTATTTAGACTATATATATAGAGAGAGAGAGCAAATAATGAGAGACGCAGATGTATGCAACACTGGAATAAAGATAGGTGGAAGACAAATATCTGATCTGCTGATTATACAGCTCATTGTGCAAACAACAAGCAAGAAATGGTGGCCTTAATAGAAAGCATAAATAACACTGGCAATGACAGAAACATGAAACTTAATGCAAAAAAGACCAAAGTTTTGTATATAGGAAAGAATAATAATTGCAATAGAAAGTGAAAAACTGGAGAAAGTTGATAACTTTAAATATCTAGGTTCAATTAAGACAAACACAGAGACTGCTCAAAAGACATCAGTGTGTGCATAGCAATAGCAAAAAAGAGAATGACACAGTTGAACACGATATGGAAGGACAAAGATCTTGCAAGTAATTATTTAAAGATTAAAATTCTTTAGACACTCAAGACACATACCATACATGGGAGGATGACATAGATTGATGGATTGAAAGATATTGTCAAATGCAAGAGCAAGAGCAAGAAAAGAGTGGCCTGATAGGTCTTTTGTTGGACACCCATTTGCATATTAGCGGCATTTCCGATGGATACCAAAGGGCTTCGTCTGTTGTAAATAAGGTGCACTAATCTGAAGGACTTTGCAGTGTTCAAAGAGCAGTTTGGACTCATGTTTGGCCATGAAAACAATATTTGCTTTGAGACTCGTCTCACAAAAATAAATGGAAGAACAGAAAGATATTGATCTTAAAAAAAGTGTATGACAGAGTCCCTTGAGAGGAAGTATAGCTTAACATGAAAAAATAAACTGTGTTAAAATAGAAATAATAAAACAGTGGTTAGTGTAGCTGCAGAAATAATAGAACCATTAAATCTGGCAGTGAAGTTTCATCATGGTTCAGCCTTGAGTCTTTTCCTATTTGGCATAGTGAAGGACCAATTGAAATAACAAGTGAGATGCAAGGCTTCCTGGAACATGTTTTTTTTTAGATGACGTAGTACTGAGAAATGAGGACATAAGGAAAGCAGAACAGGAATTGGAGAACCTGAGAGAAATATTGGACAAAAGAAGTATGAAAGTCTGCAAAACAAAAACTTGAGTATATGTAAGCCAACACAATGACAAAACCCCTATGATGAAACCGTAGAGTCAGGATATGCCTGTGAGAGGAGATGTTAAATACAAAGGGTCAACAGAATAGGTAGACAAAAAAAGTCAAAGGACTTCACTATTGGAATGGGTACAGAAAAGTGGCTTTACTACCATGTGATAGAAAGGTGCCAGTGAGAAAAGCTACTGAATAGTGCCATGCTCTATTGCTAACTATGCTATACTGCTAACAAAGATAATAAGCTAGAAGCTGTATATTATGGCAGAGATGAGTATGCCCAGCTGGTCATTGAGGATGCTGATGAGAGTGATTCTTGATGTGGCACAAGTATCAAAGGAAGTAAGAGACGGCAGAATGAGGGGTTTGTATATATGTGAAGAGGAAGGATGATGATTGCAGTGGAAGAAAGGAATTTGAAGTGGAGCAGCTGAGAGCCAAGAAGCAGGGAAGGAAAGAAGAAATGATTGACGACATTGAGGAAGGCATGAATATGACAGGCATGGCAGAGGAATATAGAAAGGATCAAACACTGGTGAGACATAAACTTTGCTGTGGTTATCCTGATGAAAGGAATAACCACAAGAAAATATAAAGCAACTTAAATGAACCTGACATGACTCTCACTTAGATGACTTTGGTTTCTTTCTTTATTTCCCCTTTTTGTCTCTTGTCCTTAGCCCATTATGGGATCAGTCTCAAAATTCTGAATGCCAGTATTGATGATAGAGCTCCATGAATGTATGAAGGTTAGCGTTTAGTAAGTCTCTAATATAATGTAGCAATTTGATAACTCTCCAGGTTGCAATATAATTGATCTTTGTATTATTTATGGGAGCACCAATGTGATGCTAACCTACATTGAATTGGCCCCAAAAGACTTTATTAAGAGTTTTATATTTAAGTATAATTTATTGATATAAGAAGAAATATTTCATGAGAGACATTTCATTTCAGGATGAGTTGGCCAGAAGGAAAAGGGATTGGGAAGAAAGGCGAGCTCAAGAGAAAAAAGAACAACAGGACTTGAGAGATCATGAGTCAGCAGTTGTTGAGTATGGAATAATTTTGTTGTCTTTATATGGAAGAATATTATTTGCTGAATTGTAGTGGGATGGTTGTTAATCAGTGTTCAAAAACGTTATTGTGTATTCCAAGGAGTCAAAGATAAAAAACATGGTAATTAGATAATTAGTTACCCTATTAGGAGAGAAGCAAAGTAAAGAACCAACTGTATCTTATTTCACTTTTGCTGTAAATACCATCAATACTGCATAATTTCACTGGTCTCTTACTCCCAACTTTTTATTTCAACTTTTTTCTGTTAACTCATGTCTCAGAGAAAAGAGCCAAAGAATTATTTATACAGTGACATAGTAATATAGCAGTGGTTCTTGCTGTTCCCTTAGCTGGAGGAAAATATTGTGTACTCCAGACAACTTCCTAAGCATCAGCAATGTCATCCATGTGAATACTGTTACAATGCTCTGATTTTAACATTGTGTGTACTCTACAGCAAGCTGCTGAACAGTCAGGTGTCTATATCAGAGATTGAGAGGGACAGGATTTTGAAGGAGCACGAGAAGCAGATGGTAAAACTGGAGAATAGGTAAACCGGTTATTTACCTTGGGATACTGTTAGCAGCCATAAGAAATAAAGAAAAATCTGTCAGAAAACAATCATGCTTAATGCTGAAATAGGTTTTGTCTTAATTTACATTTAAACATTTTTTTTATTGAGGGAGAGTTTTTGTGTTACCTTTTTGCTCTTCTGTTCTTAGAATGAATGAAAACTTTGACATCTTTCAGCTTGACTTTGAACAAGTTGCGTCAAAAGCGCATGCTCGAAGAAAAGATTGCCCAAAAACGAGCAGTCTTGATGGAAGATTTGCAGCAAAAACAGCAAGCTGAAGTTATTGTAAGTTTCAGTGTTCCTTTGAATAAGCATTTTTTGTTTGTTTAAGTACTCTGTTTTCTTCAAGGTAATATGGAACAACAGATATAACATTGTCACACTGATATGGTACAGTTATTGATAACAAGTCACCACACTTTATATTCTTTCTACAGAAACAAAGAAAAACTGCTGAATACAATGGTGAGGATGATGACGAAGATACTTACCGAAAAGAGCTACAACTCATGAAGAAGCATGCTGAGCAGAAAATGGCTTTAATTCAGGGACAGGAGATGAACATTGATGAAGAGATAGAAGAAGTGAGTATTTTCAGAATTAGATGTTAACAGAAAAGCATTAAGAAACATTAAGAACTCTTTATTTCTCTCTCTCTCTCTCTCTTGTTTATCTTTATGTAGGTGAAATGTTGGATTTGATTTGAATGGACTTCATTGTTATGAATGATTAAGGAGCAAAGAAAACTATCTAGATCTATGTGATTTCACGTCTTTTTGGCTCGAATGTATGACATGCAAGGAAAGTTCCAGATTATCCTTTGTTTCATGAACCACCAATCAATCATCAACCTTCATCATCAACCACCATTATCACCATCGGCGGCATCATCGTTGTCATCATCATTGTCATCATCATTGTCATCTTCTTCATCGTCATCATCATCGTCATCTTTATCATCATCATCATTTTCATCATCACCATTATCTTTATCATTGTCATCTGCATCATCATCATCATCATCATCATCATTATCATCATCTGCTTTTATTGGCTGTTGTCACTGATTACAACGATTATCCTGAGACACCTTTTCTCTTTAGGGCTCTCAAGTCTCATTTTGTTTAAAACAAAGATTTTACAGGTAGATGTTCTTTCTGACACCAACTAGGCTGTTATAGACTACCAATGTCTCAACTTTCACCTTCCCAAAAGTCAAAAGCCATTATGCTGCATTGGGTATACAGTCTTACTATTCTATGCAATGAGGTACAGCCATTGCAAAATGAAAGAAAAAGATGTACGGCTTTGTTTCTCAAAATCAAATTCAGCCATTTGAAAAATGTATATTTTTAAAGTACATGCTTGATGGCTTGATCTCACTTTCTAAATAGATTCGGATGGAAATGACAAAAGAGAGAGCTCTGGCACTGAAAGATCAAGAAGAAAGACTTGGTGCTCTGATTGCATCTCTTCAGATGGACAAAGCTAGAGAGGTAGATATCACTCTCTGTGTGTGCTCGTGGTATTATATTGTTATGAAATTTAAATAGTTGTGGAAAACTTATTCACCTGGAATTTTGGTAGCTAAGAAAATGTCTAGTATCATATTTAATCATTTCTGTTGGTTAATATCGTGAGGTCAGTATCTTTATCTTTGTTAATATTATCTAAAATGTGTCATACCAGACAGATGGCAACCCTTCTCTGTCTCTCTCTCTCTCTCTCTCTCTCTCTCTCTCTCTCTCTCTCTCTCTCTCTCTCTCTCTCTCTCTCTCTC
>JAUEKS010002787.1:0-10896 GCA_031762815.1 Tylodina fungina
ATAAGATAGTTGGAGAGCAATGTCCTGTGAGTTGGTCCTTGTAGAAGACTGTACTGTTTTGAGTTTACGTATCTTGTGGTATAGTACTGCAATTATGGTTGCCAAGACGAAGTGAGTTGATTACTGCTACTATGTCTGTGACAGTGTGTGAGTACAGTGTGTGAGTGCTGGGTATGTGTGAGTGCTAGGTATGTGTGAGTGCTAGGTATGTGTGAGTGCTGGGTATGTGTGAGTGCTGGGTATGTGTGAGTGCTAGGTATGTGTGAGTGCTGGGTATGTGTGAGTGCTAGGTATGTGTGAGTGCTAGGTATGTATGAGTGCTGAGTCTATGGTAGTGTATGAGTGCTTGGAACATGCCTCAGTACATCAGTTTTTCCCATGGACAAAATATGAGCTCAGTGCATCACAGCAATACGTCATGGAGTATTTCATAGCTGCCAGATTTAACTGTTGTCTCTAATAGACAGAAACTTCTCAGAATGTTACTGTAGATGTCACAATAACCTGTTACAAGTCTCTTGGCAGCACAAGGAGCTCATCAAAACAATTCATAATACAATTAATTAATACAGGAATGAGCGTTAAAATTCTGTTGATCTGACTGTAAAAATGTCACATGTTTCTTGGGGTTTTACATTGGTGGTTTTATTCCAAGCAATATATTTGTTCGTAGAGTGCATTTGGCTCTGTATGAAATCATCCCTGAGACTTGTCTTCAAGAGAAGTCATGGGCAGAATGAAAGAAATGCTTTTGTTCGTATGTGCACTTCTTTTTTCCTCCTTTTTCTATTCCCGTGATTGCCACCAACAAATCAAGGAAACATGTTTTCATTTGTAAGCAATTGTGATACCTATGTAACTTCACCTTATAGTTTACAAAGTAGATGAATTCGCTTTGTCTTGTGCATCCTTTCACACACATATATTGATTGATTTATAGGGTGAGTGGACAAGAAATTGAACGCTTTCATTTTTGGAACTCTGAAGATGGATTGTTTCTGATAATTAATTACACCTGCTATTGTTGAATCTGTGAAAAGAATATGAATCTATCAGCTTTTCATGAACACGTAAGGACTATTAGTGAGGTGTTCCCCATGGTTGATATCTCACATGTATTGGATTTCTTGTGAAGTGGAAGGAGGGTTACTATGCAAAGGTGACCTGCTCAAGATGAGGGACATAATAACCATGTGAATACTTTGATGGAAAGGGGACACAACTCTAATGTCTCAAGGACAGCGTTGTTCCCTCTACTGTCTATAGTAGTGAGCGTGTTGCTGGTGTTATTTAGTTTCGTTATAAGATAGATCTGAGTTAAGAACAAACTTTTATAAGAAGAGTTGCGATATGAACCGATTGTTATTACCTTGAAATGCGTTTTAAGGTGATGATGAATCTCTGTAGTGAGACCTGACATTTCACAATCTTAATGTTTTCCTTTTTCTATTTGATTTGCTGTTGTCTGGTGAAAGCTCTTGTCTTTCCCTCCTTCTTTGCCTGAATCTCATTGTCAGGGCTCTCTCTGTACTCAGAGAACTCATGTTTTAAATACATTCTGATTGTTAATTTTGTTTTATTTGAACTGTTTGCTGTTTTGTTCTTTCTGTTCATTGCTCTGCTCTATTACTTGTATGATATCATGTCATCAGATATTAGCACAATGAGGCTCTATTTTGAAAAGTTTTATAGAATTCTTAAAGCCCCTGAGAAATGATCTGAAAAGGTTTACAGTTATTGCAGTTTTAAATGAAAACTGCAGTTTCATACTCATTATAACATTGTTATGTCTAATTGTTGTTTCTCCCACCAAATTCTTGTGTGTCTTCTGTTTCAGAATATCTATATAATATGCCTAAAATTACTATTTTCAGCCTGAGTAAGTAGAACTATTCATAATATTAGATACGCCAGGTAGTTTTAAGTATTTTTGGAAAATAAACTGTAGTGCCAATTAATATTTTTATTAATACTAATATTAATATTGTAAAAAAAACACATTGTCATGCTTGACTGTAGCCTGTCTCCAAGTTATTTTACTCAGAGAATTAATTTCTACAGGCCATGTGGAAGGACAGGCATTGCTGTGAGCAACTAGAGAAAGCAGGATGTTAAGATTATTTTGGTTATAATTGTTATCTCATGTGACATGGACTTTCAAAGTACATTTGGCTCCTGTGACAATAGATGCACTGCATTTCCAGGTTTTTAAGTATACAAATAAACCTTCTTCTTAAACGTTAGAATTAATGATAGGAAATCTCTGAAGCTCCTCTCCCCACTTTATACCCAATTCAGTATTTTTTTCTTCTTTTTAAACTTTTAAAAAATCTGAAATGCTCATCCATGACAATAGATAAAGGACTAAGAAGTAGTTTCTTTAATGCTACCAGTACAAGCCTGCCTTGTCCAACCTGGTCTGGTCCATCATCTAATTATGTGAGCTCTGCAGTGATCTGTATTAAATAGGGCAGTAATGGCTTCAGCACCATGGAGAGCTGACACCGTTCTTTAGTTGTGCCTGTACTGTATCAATTTGAAACATAAACATTGCTAGTGGAGACTGAGAGCTGCATTCAGTCATTTGAAATCAGATGCGGAAAGGGATATATTCCATATTTCAAACATTCGGTACAAGACCAGCACTGTTGTACAGCAACAAGCTGGAGAACGTAGTGAGAAACCCTGAGGACCCCATGCTGGCCATAGAGAAAGGTTAACAGATGAGAGGGTTTGGTTGCTTGACACAGCATGACAGCCTTTGCAAAACCATTATGCAGGACAAGCATAAAGGAGGTCGTCAAAATCTAGTTGGACATTCTGACTGAATGGACGAACTTGACGTGGGCCACAGACAAAATTGCTTGGAGAAAGGCTATGGATTTCTCTATTCCTCTTTTCCCTCCACAGTGGTGAATAACACTGGATTTCTCAATCTGATTAGAACAAGGATTATGACGATGTGTGCTTACAGTTCCAGTGTATTCTTTTATGACTGTAAATGGTGGGTTCCGTTAGAAGATAGGCATAAGGTAAATTGTGATCTAATCTCTTCTTTTGCATCAATTCCAAAGATAGGCAATGTGAAAAGGTGGCGAATGCCAACAGCTCCTAAGGAGTTGAGAATATTATCTCTTGTGCAATTCCAATCACTTCTACTTTTATTAATATTTTTAATAAAATGGATGCCGTTACAGACTAGTATGCATAAAAAAATCAGTTGATTTTTTAAAATGTAATTTTCCATTGAAGAAATTAGTGTTTAGGTTGACCTATTTTCAGGGGATAATTGGTATGGAGGACGAGAACTAAGAGAACTAGTGACTTCATTGACCAACAGATCCTCTGTTTGGGTCTGCTGTAGGTTTTACAGTACAAAAAGTATTGCTGTCATGATAGACATTAATATTCTCATCAACATTTTACTGCATAATGTATTTGTTATTGTTTTTATTTCTTTGTTTTGGTGGAGGGCTTCATAATGATGATATTGGTGAAGTTCACTTCAGATGGTTGTAGATGGGAGGACACTGGTATGAGATGCAGTCAGATATTTGGCTGATGCTCAGTGAAAATTCAACAGATAAAAGCCAGTGAATGGACAGTCCATACGGAAAATTTTGTTATCCAGCTCTGATGTGAAAACTTAAAATGGCAAGAGACTTAATATATGAAGATCTGATGTTGGTAAATATGACAGGGTATGTTGATCACCCCATGTTCTTTGACAAATGTGACTATGTAATAAGTGCTGTGGACAGATTAGGTGAAATGTAATACTGTATCTATTACCCTTTCTGGGACTGAACTCAGTAGGCCTACATAATTTCATCAAGTCACAAAGGAGGGGGACATAGAAGAGACAGACCGACACAGGAAATGAAATAACATCCTTTGCTATGAAGCCTGGATTACCCTCTGTAAGATTAAGCCCAATTTGTTTTTCCTGTATGTTATAAATTATGAAAATCGGGGAAGCTTTCATATGGTGTGGCTAATTCTGGTAGGCCATGTTGTTTCAAATCCACTTTCTGCCCTCCTCAGTTTAGCCTTTCCCCATCCATGTCTTTTGGCTCTGCATGTTTAGAATAGAAAGAAGAGATGAGAAAGGATTACCTAGTTGAGTTTATCAAAGTAGTAAGCATATTTTTTTGTCATGTTGAGAATGGAATGGTCAGTCCCTGAGAAATATTCTCATTGATATAGTTTATAAAATGTTTTTTTATGATCTTCGCATTCTTACATGCTTTATTTACTTGTCTTACTAGTAAAATGATGCATATCACAGATTATCTTTAATGCCACAGGACATGACATATAATAATATTGTGTATTTAGTTCTGGTAATTTTTTTTGTGCATGATGTGTGACTTTATGCTGATATTGATTTTTCGGTTATATGATTGTTCTAACTTCATAGATTTATGAGCGAAGTAATACTAAATCCAAACCATAAGTATTAGATAGATCTAATTAGCCTTTCAATCCAAAGAGCTTGTTCCTAATAGATGTATAGATCATGGATTATTTATTACGTTTTTCCTTTGAATCCCAAAACACCAAGTAATGTTCAAAGTCAAGAAAATGTAAGACTCTCCCTGCTAATGGTGAATTTTGATGACCATTTTATTTTTGAGTGGAATCAAATCAATGTGGAATAGATTGATTTGTCAATAAGGCAGACATAGGTTTTGTCAGCCTCGAAATCAAAATGTCAGAAATATAAGATGAAAGGCTAAATGCTCTTGAGATCGTTCTTAAATATGTTTTTGGGGCTCACAGCTAAAGTGATCATGAATGGCAGTTTCACATAGAATTAATGATATCCAGTCTCTACACAGTAGATTGTTCTGCAAGCATTGTTGTGACATTCAGTGGGGTTAGTTTATTTATCGGCCAAGATAAATAAATCAGCTTGTACTGATTTGAGATCTTGTTTCAACGTTTAATCTTATTTTTTCTCCATTGTTTTGTACCAGCTTTTTTTAACAACAAAAAAGCAATGTTGCTCACAGAAACCTAGCCAATACGCTACAAACAGAAATATAGCCAATTTTCTTAATAAGACTATCCAACACCCCCCCCCCCCCCCAAAAAAAGTATTATAATACTAATAATAATAATAATAATAATAATAATAAGAATAATAATAATAATACAATCTCTCTTCCTCAGTGGAAAGAGTAAAATATTTTAGAATTGGAAAGTGAGAAGCTTAGACTATAAATATAAGTATAAACTCACTGGGCACCATACAATATTAATAGGATAATATCAATGGGTATCTTACAATATAACTTTGAACATATAATCACTGGGTATAGAGTTCAAATATTGACTGGAGTGTAGCATTAATGAATACCATGAAATATTAATAGGAGTACTAAATCAGTGGTTATCATAGTAGAATATTAATTTTGAGTTTAAAATCAATAGGTAGAATACTAAAAGAAATATATAATAAAAATGGCTTTCTTACATATTATTAGGGTTATGAAATCAAATGGTTTTCATAAACTGGTAATAAGGTATGGTTTCCATGGAAGTGATAATTTTTAATGCAGAACATGATGAGATTACTGCAGAATTGTCTGCCTTTGCAATGCCTAATACATTCCAAATGTTTTGATATTTATTGATAAGCTATGTATTTATCTCTACTTGTATTTGACTATCCGCTGTCTTGCGATTTGAAACAAAATGTATATATATCCTGCTTCTATTGCTCATGCTTGTGGTTCTGGAAATATGATGGACAGTTTTGTAAATTTCAGGTTTTCTTGTGTTTGTTCAACCTGTCAAGAGTCCATCGAAAAATACGAGTGCGAATCTGGATGGAAGGCAATTACAGACTCTTTGTTCTTCTTTTTTCTTCAAATGTGTGATTTTTTTAAAAGTTAGCTTCTGGGATTAGTAAATCCTGTAAAATGAAGTTTCAGTGGTGTAAAGGGTGCCATCTTACCTTGACGTAAAAGAATTTACAAATTGTCCTCAGTGATTTATTTACATGTAAGATGGAGATAAAGAAAACGAACTCAGGCTACAGTGGTATTGTTTTTAGATCTTTAAGTGTTTGTTTTAAAAAATTGTTTTCTTATGCTGTCTGTAATAATTTTTAATAAGGCTGTGAAAAGACACAAATCAAGGGCTCCTATAAATGTTGAAGTTATGCTTGGAACTAATTTAAGGTTTAGGTATGAAGTCATGTGGGTCCTTGTAAGCTTTTAATCATCCTGAAAAAATGACACTATTGAACGATTGATCCAAAATTTCAATTGGAACAAAAAAAAGCCCAATTTTTTATGTAAATAGCCAATGAATTATGGTCTCTAAGTGTAAATTTTTAACATCGATAGCTTCATCTCTCACCAGTTTTGGAATGCATTTTAAATTAAAGAAACTCTTGTGTTATTTTGTTTTCCTATTGTTTATTTTAAGACAATTATTTTTAAACAACAATGCATCCTTCCTCTTTTTATTTTCACAGCTGCAGATAATAATGTGTCCGTGGTTATTTCTTCATAGCAAAGACCATAATTTTTTAAAATAAACATTTATGTTCAGTTATTTTCTTTTGGTTTGCTTGTATGTTGTATGAGAGTAAGATTATGGATATTGATATGCTGAATCATATAAAGATCAGAGCAATCTCTCAACAATAATTGATGGCTGGAGGTTTTTGTACTTTGTAAAAAAAACTTTGTATGAGGTCGGAGAACATTTCCTTGGGCCGCTGGTACCATTTTAACTGAATACTACATAAGGCATGGCTATGCCTCACCGTAAAATCTTTCCTCCATGGCTATGCCTCACTGTAAAATCTTTCTTCCATGGCTATGCCTCACTGTAAAATCTTTCCTCCAAAATAAATGAGATATGTTGGAACAAGAGCTAACCTCTGTATCATGGAGAACAGTTGAAAAAAAGGAATGCTGATGTACTATTGTTTAAAGGGAACTCACGACTTGTAACATCATCAATCAGTAGGTAGACATAATACATTATGGATTGCCAACTTGTCAATGAGATTCAACAGACTACTGTCTCCACCAACAAAGACAGAGAGATATTTAAAATTATTTATTCCCAGCAGCATTAGACTTTTTAACGAAACCATAAATTAATATCATCATCATCATCCGGTGCCCTGCTGAGAAGCGTTGGCGACCATGGTTCTCCACATAACTCTGTCCTGCGTTGCTCTGATGGTGGCGTTGTTTCCTGAAGTTTTCAGCCAGGTTGATCAATTGTTTCAGCTTTTGATTCTCTGACGTCCCCGGCTCCTTCTGCCATTGATTTTTCTAGTTGTGACTAGATGTCCCAGCCCACCTCGTCTCATTATATGTCCAAAAATTGCTGCTTGTCTTATCCTGATCTTGTTGATTAGCGTTCTTCCTGTGTTTACCCTTTTCATTACTTTTTCATTAGTTTTCTTTTCTTTCCCCGAAATTTTCATCATCCATCTCAACAACCACATCTTGGCGGCTTCCAGTTACTTCCTTTCCTGTGCGTTCATGGTCCCAGTCTCACATCCATACATTAACACTGGCTCCACGTAGCACTGAAGAATTCTTTTTCTTAGACTGATTTATAGCTTTTTGTTTGTGTTCATATTTTGAAAGGTCGTTCTTGCTTGACAAATTCTACTCTTGATTTCTGCTACACAACATCCATCTGATGTAATTAGGGCCCCAAGATATTTGAATATTCCCACTTGGACTAGATCTTTCCCATCTTATTTGATGTTACATGCTGGAATAGTGTTTTTTCTTGTGATTACCATTGTCGCTGTTTTCTTGGCATTTGAACTAAGTCCCATTTTGTCACTTTCTTGTACTATGATATTCAGTAGGGCTGTAAGTACAGTATTGTCTGCATATCATAGATTGTTCAAGTTGTAACTGCTTATGCTGATTTTTGGATGGTTTTCAATATTTCTCATGGTCTTTTCGCTGTATATTGAAAACAGATCAGGCAGAGCTGCTTACCCTTCCATATTTCGTGGAATCATTCCGTGAAATGGTCATGCATTCCGCGATCCCGCACACTTGTCTAATATTCCGCATTTTGCCGATGTCACGGCTACCTTGTCTTTACTGGTCTTTTCCGGTAATGTCGGTGATCACGGTCGGTTATTTTCGGTCAATGCATGTAGGCCTACTCGTATCCGAACTGTTTCCGGGTCAATAATCTCCGGGGACTTTGAGGGTCACGTTGACATGACATACGACCCTCCATCACAACATCCCGTCCCGCCGCATTCAATAGACCTACTTTACTAGAACTAGAATCACCTTTCAGTCAGTCCACCTGTTCACGCCACTAGACATTTTCATTAGCCTAATCATGATTGTTTAATTGAAAGATTCTTCATTCTGTGCAATGCCCGTGATATGTTTAAAGTGGTATTTAATCATCCAAGTCATAGTGTTTTTAAATTATTTCCCGATGCAGATATAGATCTAGATCTAAATATTTAGATTCTAGATGTATTGTGATCTGTGATAGAAGATCAATAATTTGGATTCAACGTTCTAGATCTAGATCTAGCTAGATCTAGATCTATAAACACATTCTAAGTCTTAAGTCTAGCCATACGAAAAACACAAGAAGCAAACCCTGGAACAAGTAGATCTAGATCTAGACCTATGCCTACCCTTGCAACTGAACTACAAATCGATTGTTGTAATGGTCATCATAAAATATCAGTAGGCTACAGTATGTTGATTCCGCTTTTTTACCTTAGATTCCTTTTTTTCAGTCTTGTGATTCCTCTTACGGGGTGTAGAGGGTAAGCAGCTCTGGATCAGGTGAAAGTATGCATCCTTGTGTTACACCTCTCTTTATGCGTTGATAGTCACTTATTTCACTGTTCACCCTTACGGCTGCTGTTTGCTCCCAATATATATTTCTTATCATCACTCTTAGATCTTTACCATCAATATTCAACTCTTCTAGTATGTCAATAATCTCTTGGTATCTAACTCTGTCAAAGGCTTTTGTATAGTCGATGAAGCATAAGTATAGATCTTTCTGTGCCTCTAAACTCCGTTCTATGTGTTCTTAGGATAAATATTGCATTTGCTGTCCCTTTTTCCTTCGACAATGCCACACCGTTCCTCTGCTATCTCTGGTTTTATCCTATTTCTTGCCCTCATCATCATTATTCTCAAAAGTATTTTTGTGATGTGACTCATAAGACTGATGGTACGGAGTAGCTCACACTCTGTCTCTGCAGGCTTTTTTGGCAGTGCGACAAAGATTGATTTGGAAATGTCCGGTGGGATATGGCCGTTGCATATTTCATTGAGAAAATTGGTTATAACTGAAACTCCCTTTCCCTCTAGAGGTTCAAGCAATTATTGTTATTCCATCAGGTCCAGTTGCTTTTCCTGCTCTCAGCTTTTTCATGGCTTGTTTGACTTCCTCTTCCAGAATTGGTGGACTTTCAAAGTTCTTGCTTTTTTTTTATGATGGTCTGTCATCAATGTAGAGTTATCTTCTGTATTCTGATCATTGTTCTAAGACCTGTTCCTTTTCCATGATGATTTGCCCATCTTTTGACTTAATGCAGCCACTTGTACAACATGATTTCTTGTTGGTTATGTCTTTTATTCTCCTGTACATATACACTAGATTTTGATTGTGTTGGCTTTCTACTTCCTGACACTTTTCATCCAGCCATATACGCTTGGCTTTGTCGCATTTGGTTGTGATCTGCTTAATCACCTTTTTATATCTCTCTTTGTTATGTTTGTTTGATCGTCTTATATTCATCAAGTCTAGAATTTCCTTTGTCATCCATTTTTTCTTTGCTTTTGTTGCTTTTTGGGAATTGTTTCTTTGGCTGATTCAGTAATAGCTCCCTTTAGCTTTGTCCACTTTTCATCTATGTCTTGGATATCTTCGAGTAATTCACTTGTTTTTCACTACCACTCAGTATTTTCCTCTAACCTTGCTATTGTTTCTTTAGAGTAACAAGATCTAGTTGGATATTTCTTGGTCCTTTTTTTATTGTCTTTAATTTCACTCTCACTTTCGCCAAGACTGGGATATGATCACTGTAACAGTCTGTTCCCGGCATTGATTTTGTTCACAATATGCCGCCTAGCTATTCCCATTCCACTGCATGATTTGATTTGACCTAAAGTGTTGCCTATCCAGATATTATACTATACCGAACCTTAGTACCACATGTTTACTGCTGCTTAGATGCTTCTCTCCCGTTTGAGCCTAGTTTGAATGGTTTTCAGTTGTGTTTTTTGTCTTAAAATGACTACAGAACGCTTTCTAACCACAGAGGGAGTGCTACAAGAACTATCCAGGAACTCCGATAGTACAGACAGCGATGAGGAGCTGGATGGTTTGGATAATGGCCACAATTTCATTAGCAGAGCAGCTACTTATGGAGTTGATAGCTCATCAAGTCAAAGCAAAGTCCATCTGGTTTTAGATCTACATTTCTAGATATACATGTCAAGGTTCCAGAATTAATGATCGTGGAGGAGGTAAACGTATGTAACACATATACTATCCAAAACGCACCACAGTGTAAAATAATTACTTTAGTGTCATAGAGCAAGATATTCCACATAATCTGGCCAAAATGTACACTTACAACTGAACTCTGGGTAGAGTTATTTCAATTTTAGTAACCCATATGTTAAACAGTGATAAAATGGGTGGTGGCTTTGGTCCTTGGTAAGTGAAGGTCTACTATGATGCCGGTCCCAAATGTGTTAAGTACACAATACGTTTCTTTCTTAGGTGTCATTATTCAATATTTGACAGTTGTACTACACATGTGCTAGTTTGGGAAAATGCCCACGTGGCTTACTTCATGTCTGATGTGGCATTGCAGTATACCACAGGGCAATACAATTCATTAGGAGTCTC
>JAUEKS010002897.1:0-10896 GCA_031762815.1 Tylodina fungina
TTCAAAAGGCAATGAATCACCTGTCAACTGGGGTCAAATTTCTTGGGTCAATACTAGAGCCTGGTCATACCTGAATCAAAGTGACCCAATTATTACTTCTCAGTTCACTAGCTGTCCTCTCATGAAATCTCCCCCCACCCCTCCTTCCGAGCCTACAGTTACCTGTTGGATCTTAGTCTCGGCCAATGTGATGATTATGTGTAGTTTGAACCCATATGATTATTATAAAATTCTGTCTTTGTTGTTGGTTTTGTTATTACTTGAGTTCTAGTTTGTATACAGTTAGTTAGACAGGACCCTTTTTTTTTTCTCCTCCCATGTGTTCCACACTAAGGCAGTGTTATTTAATCTTGCTGTTTGAGCAGAAAACTAACAGGGAGTCTAGGGGTTTTGTGGGACTAGAGGAAATGGCATATCAGTCCAATTTGAAATAGTTAGGAGATATACTTAGAAAACATGTATTCATACTATGAATCAGAAAACGTAAAAAATCACAGAGGTTTTAGTGACGAGGCCAAGAAGATGCTTAAACTAACTTTGAATAAATTAGTGGAGCTGATATAAAATGAATGTGAGTGTGAACAGGGTAAATGGTGTCTCTGTCTAGACCCTGTGAATTAAGACCAAAGACATTAATCTGTTGGTTAATGATGATGTCTATTTTTACTATAGCTCTGTCATGGTATTTTTTTAAGTGTAAAAAATCAACCTAGCTTTTTCTTGCTTCTATATAACGATGCTTTGTCTGCTTTCAGTATCGACAAGGTCTAATTTGATTTTAAAAATAAAAATAAAATGCATCTATCTTTGTCCTTTGAAGTATTTACATTTTATGATGCACAGCTACTTTATTAGAATTCATATATACAGTCAAACTTCTCATAGTTAAAATCCACAAACCTAATTAAAAGAATATTTGAAAATGTATTTCCAAGTTTGATATAATAATAATAAGTGAGAAAAAACATAACAAATAACAACAGCGACTAGAAAAGAGGGTATTATAGTGCGTGTGCTCTCAGGACGGCAACCGATATTTAAATTATTGTCAGGAAATTTCTGTATTAAAGTATTGCCTTAGATGATGATGACTAAGAGTACTCAGCATTGGTATAAATATTGACAACTACACATCCATGACATGCACATATCTGTTATTTTTCAGCCCGAAGCCCTTCCCCAGTCTCTGATATGAGCATGCACTACCCACCAATATGTGAGTCCAATAAGAGATTCTCTGACCAGGAGCATGACTGGAATGGAAGCAGAAAGCCTGTAAATTATGAAGTACACTCTGCTATGGTTCATCCACCTAACGGAAGAGATTCCAATGAGGACGTCACCCCGACACCACAAGACAACGACTCTACATCTGTGGAATGTCAATTCCAAAATAATACTCTCCCACCACAAGATAAAGGTTTGTGACTTTCTCCCCTGAACTTATAAACATTTTTGAAATAATCTCTGATGGACCTCCATCTTTCCATGTTTTCATCTTCTTATTAATTATGAAGGATATAAGATACACACATTCATGTTTTATTCCACAGCTGAAAGCCCTTCCCCAGATTCGAAAAGGAGCATGGATTTCCTACCAGTAAATGAATCTAATAAGAGATTCTCTGATCTGGAAGTTGACAGCAGTGGGAGTAGCACACCTGAAAACAAGGAGGTGCGCCCCACTGATGGAATGGACTCCTGCGATGCTGTCAATGCCACACCACAGGACAACGATTCTACATCTGAGGACAGACGCTTCCCAAAATCTCAAAAGAAATCCCTCTCACAACAAGACAACGGTTTGTAAATTTCTCATTTTTTAAAAAACTCTTTGTACCCTTCTTGTTCATCCTCATTTCTTAGGCAGAAGGTATTTGTGGTAATTAGGACATTTGTCTAGAGTAGGAGTAGGAAGTTTATCCTGCTGATCTATTGAGATGTTTGACTTTCATAGCCTTCCTTAGCTTTGCAAATAAAGTGAGCTAGTTTTCAGATAGATTTTGTTTTACTACTACTATTATATCAACACACTGATTTTAACTAAATCCAGCCACTGATAGCATAGGTTTCAAATTGAATGGAGAAGCAATAAAACAGAAAAGTTGAGCAATGAACCGATCTTGACTGTTGCTTTGATGACTCATGTGGCAGAGGAAAGGAAAGCTCATGGGTAGTAAAAGACAGAGCTCTGTTCAGAGCACTGGGGTACGTGCAGAATTCAAGTAATTAGCAGCTCTAAAATGAAGTTTCCTATTTTCTATTTGATTGTTATTTTCATCCTAATATAAGCAGGTGAATGCTGGAGAATTGCGATGGTGGCAGAGAGAAAAATAGGCAGATTTGAGGATTAATGTCTCAGAAGATAATGAGCATGTTAAAATAGAATGTCTTTAAGACCAACAAGGAAATAAGAGAAATAAGGTGGGCAAATGTGGAGCATACTTGAGAAGAAACTAAAAGAGAATGTCAGTGCAGGTTTTGAAATGGGACCCAACTGAAAAGAAAAAGAAAGGGTGCCCCAGAGAGATAGTCACGAAATCATTTTTAAGAGAGGCAAAAGAAGTAAGGGTGAGTATCCAAGACGTACCACTATAATGAAGGATGAGTAGCGCTTATTTTCTTGACAGTGGATTTTTTCTTGGGACATGAAATGAAATTTTAAAAAAAATTTCTTTCCCTACATTGGATGCGGTGTCCTTCAATCCTTGTAATTTCTGAGTCAAGAGCAATGTCTTACATATGTGCACAGTTCAGTGCAGGAGTCTATTCCTTGGCCTGCTCCATTAAGGCGACTTCATAAATAAAAAACCTCTTTATGCCTCTCGTCTCCAAATTTTTAAGTCAGTGTTTATAGTCAGAACTTTTAAGTCGCCCTTAGTTGTGGAAATGCAGCGAAAATCTCTTTGTAAAAATATTCCCAGTTGCTAGTTTTCCATGTAGGAAGTGTTTAAAATAAAGTGGTCAATCTTCGTGCAGGATATGACCTACGCGAAGCAGATTCCTCTTCTTTCATATGGGATTTCCATGTACAGTAGAGCACACTTATAACGAACACTCTTGAAATGAACTGATGGACATAACGAACATATTTTAGTGTCCGGGTTTTTTGTCTCTTTGCTCCTATTAAAATTCCATGTTTGTAACGAACAAACGATAACGAACGGACGGCTGTAACGAACTCGTCTTCTTGCCCAACACTAATTTTTCTTCTTTATTTACGACTGAAGTAACGAACCCACTCCCGACCGCCGCTCGTCCAATAGCCAAAAGGCCTAGCCTAGGCTAGATGTGATCAGATCAAAGGGGCCATCTTCTACCTAGGCCTAGCCTAGGCTACAGACAACACAACACAGACTTGCTGGCGTGGGCTAGCCATAGCACAACAATCATCTTCATTATCATCAATCAGCATCGATCATTAGTACGTACATGTGTTATTATGTGTCTATTTGTGATGCCAGAGGCCGACTGAAATAAAGAACTATTTTTTTTGCCTGGAGGTGTTCTTTATATCAGTGTTCTACTGTACTATTGAATTGAAAAACCTTGCCACAAGTGTGTTTGAAGTGTTTGACAATTAAATCCCGTATTCAAAGAGGACGGCCATTTTAAATAAATTAAGTTTTTATATATGTCCTCTTTTTTATTATTCAGAAAACACAATAGAACCTTCCAATATGAGAGGAAACTGGGAGCAGAGCAGCAGAGCTATGTCTAACTGTGATCAACCCAGAGGAAACAGTGCGGAAATACCAAGCCTGGATACCATGCTGGGATTTTCTCAGAAACTTCAAACTAATAATACTGGCATGAGTCAAAGTGCAACACACTCCGACTTTATGTCCGGTACCCAACCGGAACATTTTAAAGAATTTCATCGTAGGTGCCACAGTACAAGCAGCTTGTTTAGTAATATCAGTGAGCGCCACACGCCATTTTTTCATCTAGCTGAGTCTGTTTTCAACAATAATAAACCTTTTATGAACAGCTCTGAAAAGTTCTATGTTATCCATCAGAAAATCCTGCATCCAGGGTTGATCAACCACAATCAGGGCCCTCATTCCAGCTCCAAAGAGGCATCTTTGTCACCCATGATGGAGCAGGAATTTCTCAGGTTGAAAGGATCCAGAGAAAGTCGTGCCTTAATGGAACAGTGTTTTATCCACAAAATAACTCCCATGACCATTCTTAGCATCATTGGCGGTCGTAAGAAAGTAGACACGATAGCCAAAGAATATATGAAACAACTCCCGCGAACTTTACAAGACAAGGTGAAAAACATACTGGATGAGCCCAGTATGGACTGTACAAGTAGTTAGAACATGATTTAAGTTCACATACTGAATTTATGACTGGCAAAGCAGTGTGGGGGAAAAAAGACAAATTATGATCTCCCTGATTAATTGCTAGGATCTATTTCAAGCTCTGGGCAAAGTATGGGAAATATGTAATTCCATAAAAAATTATTATATTTATATATATATATATATATATTCTATTCGAAAATTAAAGTGTAGTTACATATATTTTTTATTAGATTACTCGGATTATAATTATGCAAACAAGGTGGAAGGCATTTAATCGCTTCCTAAACTCCTTTACTGGAAAATAGATCAATGAATGACGGCACAAGTGAAGTAGAGCATATGCTGATACTAACTAGATCACTATACTGGCCCTTTGTTTTAATTTTTTTTTCGCAAAGGAACGCCCAATTTTCTTAACAGCATATTCCGGCAATATCGACGGTTAAGAATTGAGTACCAGAAACTGGATTCAACCATCGAAAAAGGAAGAACCAGTTGAAATGTTGTCTATGGAGAACAAATTTTGTTTTTAAAACACTACACATCGTCTTCATTGTCATCCAATTGTTGTGGCTGTTTGCTTTGACTGTAGATGTGACAAGACACCACATGTCTCTATAGGGCTCTCTTCCTCATTAGCTTTGCAGCCAAAAGTTTCACAGCTGGATATCCTTCCTTGTGCCAATCAGACTGTAATAGACTACCCATGTCTTTGCTTTCACCTTTTCCATGTAGACACACTATTCCATGTGGGTGTGGCACTGCCACGTAATAGTAGAATCCCTTTTGACTTTGGGGATTCATTTGTTGCATATGGATTATTCGGAAGTGTAATTGAAATTGAACTCTACCAAGTAAAAAGGTACATCACCCATTTTGCTTATTACTGTGTTGTGGTATTTTGTTTTTACAAATAATGTTCTCAGTAGAGGAAATAATTGTAAGTTCTATCACAATGGCGGATTACTTTGTTTATGATGGTTGTGGGTGCGTGCAGCATTGGCTGAAAAACAGAAACTGAGACCCTTGACTTTAAGTATCATCATTATTTATTGGAGCATTTTTTTCAAACGACTTAATTTATTTGTGATATTGAGTATGAACTATTTTTATGTTTGAAAAACTCACAAAATAACTTTGTCAGTAAAGCATTTGTGTGTGAGACTTGTTCCAACACTGTCTTCTCGTTCTCTTTGTGAAAATGCTTGTTTGTACAGGGGAAAAAATGCAAAGATTTTCTTTTCACAGATTTTCCTCACTGTTTTGGTTATTAAACCATTGTCTTTCAGTGACATGTGTTACCCATCTGTTTTAATACAAAAACAACGCTGTTGTTGCACAAGCAACATGCAACATTTGATATTTGTTTTTAATTTTATTAAAATGGTTTTTATATGCTTTTTAAAGCAATATTATTTGTTCATGGTATTGTACAGGTGACCTGTGTATTTTTGTCAGAAATAAATGTCCCTTTCTTATACGAAAATTGTATTTGATTGTAGCATTATATGTAATGGACATGCATGAGACACAGAATCTGTGATATTTTGTTTTTCACATGTTAAGGATAGTGAAGATGTGATATAACTCAGAACTTGAGGGCTTTTTCTACAGATAGTGTTCTCATTGTGTACTTAGGATCAAACTTTAGGATTGAATATGATCTCATTATACTAAAAGTGCAACCAACTAGAGAACCATGTGCCTTCTAGTTATCCCCAGCTGGGATCCTGTGCTGTGGTCAATCTGCTGGTTGGTAGATCATACAATTTCATTCATCTTGCATCAGCAAGATTACAAGATTATTTCATTCGGGTTCAAAGTTTTAAACAGTATTTCATTTGTGTTGGGGTGAGAATATGGCAAACTAATTAAGTTATTCATGTGCTCTGTGGGGGATGTTGAATGTCTGTGAAGTCATCCTTTACAAAGTAACCAGATTCAGTGCAGATATTGCTTTGGAAAGACGGTACGTTTCAAAACCTGAATATATTTTGAATATTTCAAAAAGAATTGCTTTACTTTCTTAGTGTAACAGCATCACTGATATATTAATTTATATTACATCAGTATAACTTTTCTGTTTGCTTTGTTTTTATGATGAGATTTCTTATTATTGGGAATATTTCATTAAATTTCTTTAATGTTTGATGGTTCAACCGTATAAGCAATATGAACTACCTGAAAAGTGACTCCAGCAAAACCTGTTATGTTTACATGAAGACAGGTGTACAGTTCTATTATGGTATTCCATTGTCCTCATGAAGCAAGATGTAGCCTCATAAATTTGAAGTCTAAAGGAATAGAAGTCAATAATTAGAAAAGGGAATTATAACATTTTCAAGGTTTTTAATATACAAAGAGAGTTCAGACCCCATGTCATGTTTTTTTTATTTCGGATTGGGTAAATGCAGTGCTGGTTTATGAAGTATTTACTTAAAGACCTTATTGAGCTCACAAATTACAAATGTAACAATATATCATCATCACTTACAGTTTTTTTCACTTGTTGTTTCTGATTGCAGGGATTAGTCTGGGATGTCCCTCATCCTTTCAGAGATTTCATTTTAATGTTCGGGAGTAAAATATTATATAGGCTGATGACTTTCCTGTCACAAACCAATTTTTTGTTATAGACTGCCAGCTTAAAGTTATCTTTAACCACTTTTCAAAGTAGTCCTTCCATCTCATCAGAATTTCCTACTCTTCTCACCATTTAGAACTCTACTCTACCATCTTTACGTTTGATCAGCTTCATATGGAGGATGCAGGTCTATCTCTTCATGTGGCAATTTTGCATACTAGCTTTTGTCCTTCCTCTGTTTCCATATTGCCATACATCTGGTAGTCCTCTGCTTTTGCCCTTGCCACCATATTCTTTGCGAGTTGATTTGCATCTTCGAATATCTTTCTGTTTGTTTCATCCCTCTTAATATCCCAATTCTTTTCATGCTTCTTTCTTCTTCTTTATGGCATCTTGCATGTCTTCATTCTACCACACAATGTCCCCCTCACCCCCTTTTCCCTGTTTCCTTTTCCTTAGGTGTGTCTCCACACTTTCTTCCCCACTTCCCTTAACTATATTGTTCCACTCTGAAGAGAAACATCCCTCATCACCTGCATTTTTACATTGCAAAAATGTATCTGAAGTTATCCTCTTTCAGGTTCCATCATCATATATTCAATTTAGCTCTCATCTCACTCTCTTCCCTCTAGTTCCCCGGCTGGTTTTTCAGACTACTAATGTATGTTGTCTTCTGACACTTTCCATGCACCACTTTACAGCCCATAATCTCCTTTTGTTTTGTTCGCCAGAAGAGAATGTAGTCAGTTTGCATACTTCAACCTCTAATTTTCACACTCATTCTGTGCTCTTCCAGCTTCTTGGAGACTATTTTTAACACAGCCATTTCAGATCTTGTTGCAAACCTCTCTACTTTATCCCCACTCTCACAAATTTATCCTAAATATTTTTAAATGAATATTTTCCCCTACATTTTCCTCTCCTTCATGTCCATTTCAATCTGGCCCAATAAACAATCTTTCGTATTTTGCTGCATCGTGTTCTCCAAATATTCCCAGAAATTCTTTTCCTCACCCTCCTCGATTGCCACCCATGATCCATATACACTTCTATATTGATTCCATCCCCATTTACTTCTAATTCTGTCCTGATTTTTCAATCATCTACTCTAATTCTTCCTTTGAAACTGGCTCAGGGCTGATTTTCCCAATCCATTGCTCTGTCTATTGAAAGCCTTATGAAACAACTTGTACTGTCCTCCAATATCTCTAGCCTGTTCCCCTGGCCTTCTCACTGGACTGCTTTGTCTCCTGGACGCAGATGTTGTTCATACTTCTTTTATCCATAAAGTCTGCAGCATCTTTTGTGTTTTGTGCTGGACATAGCTATTTATAATAATAATAATAATAATAATAATGAAGGTGATAATAATAATAATAATAATAATAATAATAATAATAATAATAATAATAATAATGATAATCTATTAATAATTGAAGGAGAGCAATAAAGTGAACAGGGTGGGCTCGAAAACTACACCACCTAGAACCACCAAATTTGGTACACATATGTGAAATGGTCTGAAATTTTAGGTGGGCACATTTTTTTTCGTTTAAATGTAAATTTTATAGTAAATAAAAAAACATCTTTCATAATTAAGTAAAACTAATAATGCAATTGCGAAATATAAAAAGAACCGCTTCCTTTTCCTTAAACCACTTAGACCTTTGTAGTGCACCATTCAGCATCGCGTATAAGCCTATAGACTGGATGGTGAGCAAAGCAAAATAGTTGATTTCATTTAGATACCTATCTGGCTCCCATTGAACACGAAATCCAGCCAAACAATTTAAGTCGAGACAAAGAAATCTGGAAATTTCGAAGAAAAGACGATCAGCATCTCTTGGTAGAGTGGCAAGGCCAAATAGAAAACTTAGATCTAGATCAGGTAGAGTACATACTGTTGGATACACCCACATTTTGGAGGGCATTCAGCTTTAGAGCTAGAATCGAGATCTAGATCTAGGTCTCTGGCTACTATTTTCAGAATCCGCCATATTTGAATGAAAAACCAGCCACCACTTGAAACACTAAAAAGGGGGGGTCTCTAATTCTAATCCCGTTCGTAGAACGGGTTCTGCAGCTCGTATTAATAATAATGATAATGATAATAACAATTTTATATGATTAGATATCTAGGACTGGAGTAGGGTGTGGCAGAAGAGAAATCTTGCAGTGCTTGAGGTAGTGGGTTGTTTTTGGCTTGGAATGAATTTTACCTAAATACTCAAAGCTTGCTGTTGAAATATTTGATCAACCTGGCTTTAGCCATCATATTGTCACTTTGTCATGGTTGTCTTTGCCAGACCTACCACTCATTCCAATCAGCTTATAGGCATAACATTGTTTAAAAAGGAAGAAAATAGGTTATTAAAATACTCGTTCGTGGCTAAAATAGTAAGATGAACTGTACAATTGCACCTGATTAGCACAATCATGGTTTAAAAATGATCACCCGCTTAATGCATCCTCTTTGTAAAACTCCAATTTATACCTTCTATAATTATGTTAATTTATTTTTGATAACATATTGAGTCCATTGAGCGTGCAAACCACTTGCTATATAATAAATTGTTTTTTTACCTCTTATCATCCATGAGCTTACTTGTAAAATGCAAGCGCATGTATGTGGCATTGGCCATGTGTTTTTTAGTGTAGTGACCGATTAAACCTTCTGATTTGCAAACAGAAGTGGAAGAAGGTTCATAATATTCACTGTGAATGTTTTATTTTTCTTAATCATTGTGGGTGTTTCGCTGTCTTTAACCACAATATATATATCCACCCATCACTTCCAATGTAAACCTATGAAATGCTTTGCTAGCTTTTCCCATGCCTGTCCTAAACTGTTTCTCATTGGGATCTCTGTCACCATTGTGCTCTCCCCTCAGACCCACTTGGAGGAGAGAGAGACTCACTTCATCGACATGGAGCTCAGGCTGGAGAAGGAGGCCAAACAGGCAGAGCAGGACCAGAATGGATTACAGGTATGCTGGATACATGCAGGGTCTGTGCAAGAGTCAATGTACTGCAGCAGACAATGGTTTTGGAGCATTTGTACAGGGATAAGGATAAATTTTGCCTATGTGTATTGAGAATTATGATTAACGTTTGTTTTGTTTTTATGATAAGCTCTTCATTTTCTACTAAAGTGGAATTGATTTTTAACCAGTGAAAAGTAAACTAATCTTTAATGTGAACGTTAATATTTTCAATTCCCAAATTATTTTTCAGATTTTTCTCTTGCAGTCCATAAGTTGGATACTTTGTCACTGTTAAGCCATTGTAATGAGCTTGTTATAAGAGTTTTCCAGCAATTGATCCATGATCCAACTCCAGGTAACTCTATATCCCGGCTTCCCCAGGTTGTGATCCAAGATAAGGAGCAGGAGATCAAGACTCTCCAGGTGGCTCAGAAGGAGCAGAATGACGCAGTGAGTGCGGGCCTGTGAGGCTGTGATGTAGTTAGTGTCCAGGGGCTCTCATATCCTGTGGCTCACCTGGGGGAGACAGCAGAGGTGCCAACCAGTGCGAAAATTATGAATTTTATACATAAAATAGCTCCTCAGTACGAAAAATACGTCGGATGAGCAATGAACACGAATTTTTCAACAGTTGAAGTTTTACGACTTACATTGTTTTCTGGCGGTAATCGAATATTTGGAAATATGTATTCAGTGTCGGTTTTTAATGAACAATATGTATCAATGCTACAAATTTGGTATATAAATACTTCTTGACACCTAACTTCAGGGTACCCGTGGGGGTCGCTGTGGCGTAGTGGTTAAGCCACCGGCCTCAGGAGACCAAGACGAAGACCAAGACGAAAAGTCGCGGGTTCAAGCCCTGGTCCACCCAAGATTTTTTTCAGTTTTCTCTGACCCACGGCTCGTGTGGAGTCACGTCCTATCGGAGACGGACTTTTAAATGTAGGTCCCACCTCTGATATAACCTTAATGCGTTGAAAAGGGGTGTAAAACTCAAGTCATTCATTCATTCATT
>JAUEKS010003008.1:0-10893 GCA_031762815.1 Tylodina fungina
AGGTCTGGGGATAGTACACAGCCTTGTCTGACACCTCGTTTTATGTTTTGAAATGTGCTGATTTCCTGATCAACTTGTATTGCTGCTGTTTGGTTCCAGGGCATGTTTTTAATTATTTTTGTCTTTTCCATCTATTTTAAAATTTGTTAGTTGTGTGATTATCTCATCGTGGCGTACTCTGTCAAATGTCTTGTGTAATCAATAACGCACAGGCACATTTACAAATTTACACATCTTTTTGGACCTCAAGGGCACGTTCCAAGTTCGTAGGATGTAGATTGCGTTTGTTGTTCCCTTCCCCCGTCATGAAACCGTATAGTTCCTCTGCTATTTCTGGTTTAATTTTGTTTCTCACTCGCATCGTGATGATTCTTAAAAGTATTTTGGTGACATGATTCATAAGACTGATCGTTCGGTGCAATTTATACTGCTGCTCCTAGTTTCTTTGGCAATGTTTTAAATATGGATTTAGAAATGCCTATTGGAATCTGGCCTGTGTCATAGATTTCGTTGAGTAATTCTGTGACCTTATCATTATATCAATTCCATAGTCGTCAAGAGCTTCTATAAGCTCCACTGATGTGATGTCTTGCCTTACCTGCTTCCATCTTTCTTATTACTGCTCTTATCTCATCTTTCATTATCGGCTGCCCGGCAAAGTTGTTCTTCATTACATTGTGATCCTCTCTGTGACCTTCAAAAAGTTAGCTTATATTTATACTACTCTGCCGATCTATTTAAGATTTTCTCTTTCTCCATTATGATGTCCCCGTTCTTTGACTTTAAGTTTAAGCATCCCCTGAATGAGCAGGTTTTAATTCCAGTGATTCCTTCAATGTTTTTGTACATTATATTTATATGCGGAGTACCTCTGTGGTATAGATCGATCTCTCTACACTTATCGTTTATCCACGTCTCTTCGGCTTCTTCACATTTTATCCTGACTCCCTATTGTAGCGTTTCATAGTCATGTCTAGTCATGACTACACTTAGTCCATGACCCATCATTATCACTCATGTATTTACCGAACTGAAGATACTTTAAGGCTATGCTTCAAACGATCTCGTTGCAGTCTGGCTTGACATTAATTCTGCAGTAATCTCCCCTGAATAGCGCCATCGGTAGCACATTTCCAGCTTGACTTCAGCTTTCCAAGCCCAATTTTGTGCTACATAGCAACTACATGTAGTTAAATGCCAGAAATTGAACGAGCATTGGATGATGTCGAATTGATTGGATTAGCTCAGAAGCTTGTCTGTCCTCTACATATTTTTATTTCTCACACTTCACTTTACTGCAAATGAATGAAAATGAATGACTTGAGTTTTACAACCCTTTTCAACACACTTAAGGTTATATCAGAGGTGGGACCTGCATTTTAAATGTCCGTCTCCGATAGGGCAAGGCAATCCACATGAGCCACAGGGCCAGAGAAAACTGGAAAAAAATCTTGGGTGAACCTGGGCTCAAACCCGCGACCTTCGTCTTCTGAGCTAATTTCTTAACCGTCAGACCTCAGCCCCAGCCCCCCTTAGCAAAGTGTCCTAAAATGCACTGTCACTTGTCATTCCATCTGCCATGTTCACTGGTGGACCTAGATATCTAGATGTAGTTCTTCATCATCCTTTGCACTGAAATGGAGAATAGATTGCTCAATAAAATTATCAGTCCATTGTGCATCACCTCCTTCATTCAATCCATCAGCTGTTACAGCACCACGCCCATCTCCTCCTGTCAAACTGGTCCTGGCTCTAGATCTAGAACTTCTAGATCTATCTAATTCCTCATCATCACTAGATTCAATCTGATCATCAGTACTCTCCTCACTACTAGTCTAGATCTAAGAGAGGAAGTAAAGTCCTGATCAAGATTTAGAACCAGTGTAGACCTAGTTCCTCATCAGAGTGCTAGGCTCGCCGAGTGCTCGCTTCACTTCATAGAGAAAAAAGCTGGTTTCTTTACATGGTATACAAAACCCTTTGTGATTATTTCATGGAGGCTGACATGTGTAAACACTGTATAGATTCTAAATATAAAGTAAATTGCTGATTGGCTAACTATTTGTAGCTTATGGCTTCGTCTTTTCACTACACATGTCAATTCCCCGGTTTCCTGGGAATCCGTCACTGAGCGCTGTCTTGGCAATCCCGCAAAACCAGGAACACGGTCTGATGGGGTTAACCACTACACCACAGAGACCCCCCTCACTTTACTGTGGTTGCTAGCCTGTGTTTATTAGATGTGTGCATGTGTTTGTGTTTGTGTGTATGCGCGCATGTGTGCTCGTGTATGAGTGTGTGTGTGTAAGTGCATGCAAGTGAATGAGTGAGTTTTTGCATTGGCTTTCACTCTTCAGTTTCCAATTTCCAGTCAGAAAATTCTCAAAAACAAGCCAAGTATCTGTTAGGATAATTTAATTTAATCAAACTTTTTTTTAAAGTTCGATCAATTACAATATTAATATTGATATGGCTTGGTTTAGTGGTTTTGCTCTGACCCTGTCCAAAATGCTGCACTACTACTAGTCAAGAAAAAGCAATGTTTCCTTGTGTCGTAATCCATTCTACCTCTCCTGACCACTCTACCTTTTCACACATGACAGAGACCACATCTTGCCTGTTGGCCAGGACCAATTCAAATAGTCATTTAATTCAGTTTTTGGCTTATGATAAAATTCTACACTGACATCTCACATGGCTTTCAATTATAAATCAAGAAATCTTTGACCATAAACATGACAAATTTCTTTACTCAACTCTTCAGCCCTTAACTTGCTAACCTCTTTTTACCCTATGAATGCCTATTGCTAAACTAAGTGTTTTGTCGAAAATGGTAAAAAATATATACATTCCATTCAAAACATCATAGCTCAGTAACCGCTTGGAATATCATCATGAAATTTTCAAGATGGCTTGTTGAATGAACTACCGACATTCTCTGTGATTGCCTGCCTCAGAATCAGGAGCTAACTCCCAAAACCATTGTGTCTCTTCTTCTACTTGTAGATCCACTTTGACGATCTATATATCACCTCTGTCATCAACTGCTGCCTCATACTCATTCATTGCTAGAATCTAGCTCTAGATCTATCATCGTCTGACTCAACACTCTCTGTAGAGCTGTTAGAATCATCACTTTCAATCTAAATATTCATCTCATGTTCTAAACACTTCATTCTCATAATCGGAATCTATTCACAATCACAACAGAGTACGGTCACAAAGGAAGAATTGAAAAAATAATCAATAATTTCATGGTCCGTTAACAAAGATCGTGCCCAGCCATTACAGAATCAAGGGATGTTACTCATGAATAATTAGTCACGCAGGTTTGTTTTAAATCACTTTTTAAACATGGCACATTGTGATTCGAATTAAGACCAACATAGCAATGGCAATGCATACCGGAAGTTTCGACTTAAGTCCAAAATAGCAAGTTAAGAGTAAACCATTTAACACCTGCAGTCGCCGCGCATCGCCGCTATTGACACACCCCTGTAGTCGCCAATCGTCGCCGTATAATAGTAGTATCACTAGGGACACGATTCCGTGTTTTTATTTCACCATTTGGGTCTACAAAATGCGGACGCGGTAAAACGAAAAACGAACTTTCTGCCAGTCTTTGTTTTCACTTTCCTCAGCCTCAGTGCATTCACCTTTCATTACAACCACTTCAATTCAATTTTACTTGAATCTTTGATTATTTTTCTTTCAGTGTGTGAAGTTTCAGTCAGTTTGTGTGGAAAGTTAATTTTGTATGAATTTTTGAAAAGATGTATGTTGTGAATTATACAGAGTTATCTCCCTTTACGTAGGATTTCCTTGAAGGTAATAGGCATTGACCTCAGGGGTTAAATGGTTAACTCAAAGTGACCGCTGTCAGTGGGCCGACAGCTCTGCACCTTCATATTGTCTTTTTTTAGTCTGTCTGTCTACATCTCTCTACTCATATCATAAGCCCTGACACACACAGCCTGCCCACATTTTCTAATAGCTTATTCACTGTCCTATACATTGATACATCAATCATGCTCCTGTCAAATTCAAACTCTGTTCTGATAATTTTTCTGACATGGAACCCTTACCCTACCCACTCCCTCAACTTTTAGGCAAAAAATTAAATTCCGTCCAATTGAGGTAAACAATGGACAATGCGGATCTAGATGCAAGAGATTAAACAGTGAAACTAAGAAGTGATGGATTATATTTTTTTTAATGAAACAAAATACCGTACAATGAGCGTGCCTCACTGGCATAGAATGAATGAATGAACGACTTGAGTTTTACACCCCTTTTCAGCACATTTAAGGTTATATCACAGGTGGGACCTACGTTTTAAATGTCCATCTCCAATAGGACAAGGCGACTCCACATGAGACGTGAGCCCGAGAAAACTGAAAATAAATCTTGGGACGAACTTAAGCTCAAGCCCGTGCCCTTCGTCTTCGGAGGCGAGTGTCTTACCACTACACCACAGAGACTTCTCACTGGCATAGTATAGTGAGAAAGCATTCATTACCCAGTGTGTGGTATAATCCGACTTTTGGGAAGACCAAGGCCGAGACAGTGGCCATTCAGCATTTAATCCTAAACAACTAAGAAAGGGAGCCCCAAAGATATAGAGTGGTGCCTCAGACTAACCCCTGACATTAGAGACTTAGGTTGAAAAACTGCTGTTGATGACATCAAGATGATGATGATGATGGTGATGATGATGATGATGATGATGGTGATGATGATGATGATGCAGACAATGCTGATGATGATGATGTCAATGATTATGTTGATGACTGATGACGATGATGACGACGTTGATGACTGATGATGTTGATGATGTCCGAGCATTTCATTACTCTCTGATCTTACATCTGTAAGGTAGAAAGGAGCATCATACTAGGCGAGTGGAGCAAACGTACAGTATACACAATACTAGCATTTCAAATATATCGACTGCACTCTTGAGAATTCAAAACCATTCACACATCAAAACAGAACCATTCACTCTGCCATCTATTCCCTTCACTTAAACACCACGGTGTGCAGCATTGCCCCCAGACACTGGACAATGTTCTTTGTCATGATCACATTGACCTCCTCTTCCAGGTGGCGCTTGGGGTCTTGTTTTCCCACGTGTTTGATGGCCAGCTGCTCTGGGGTCATCGTCTCTTCTTCTTCTAACGCCTTTAGGAAATAGGGGAAAATAAGGTAGACACTGTTTTAAAAAAATTCAACTTCACAAACTCTGCACAATTACATGACTGAAAGAATGAATGACTTGAGTTTTACACCCCCTTTCAACTCATTTAAGGTTATATCAGAAGTGGGACCTACATTCTAAACGTTTATCTTCAATAGGACAAGGCGACTCCACATGAGCCGTGGGCCAGAGAAAACCCTGTTAAAAAATCTTGGATGAACTTCGGCTCGAACCCGCAACCTTCGTCTTCTGAGGCGAGTGTCTTACCACAACAGTACAGAGACAAAACTAAATGAGCTAAATGTTTAACCCCTTCGGTGCATCAAGTTGGAATTCAAGAAATTGCCTGAGAGATGATGGTGCAAAACTGGTCACAGGCAGTTGTCCTACTCTTGGCATACTGTATTGACTAGATCATGCAGAGAAGTTAGTGAGGAAATGAGTACACAAGTATAATAATAATTATCACAGGACATATACGCACCTTGTGGTAGTTCTTAGCCAGCTCGAGCATCCCTCCCACAGTGTTCTCATTGAGAGAGCAGTGGTCAGCATAGTCCTGGAGTTGCAGGCCAGCCACCCAGCTCTTTTTGTGCAGATTCAACAGCATCTGACCAAGCAGAGAGGGAATAAAATTGATATCATTGAACAAAATAGAGTTAGACAAATTTATATCACTGCATACAAAGTTAAACAAATTTATATCACTGCACATAATATAGTTAGACAAACATTTGTTGGAAATCTTTGTGGAAAATGTTTTCAAATAGATTCAGTGACATGATGATATGGATCAAAAAATGTCAAACTGGTTCTAAAATAGAAAGAAAGAAAGAAAAAAATATTAAAGCTATGTTGTTTTAAGTTGAATAGTTTAAAACTATGGACAGGGATAGAGATAGCCATGGAAACTTGCTGCGCAACAACCATTATCATACATCATGATTTTTTATTATAGGGAAAGCGCTTTATAAATAGTTATTATCATACCTGCCAACCTTTGGACATTGGAATCGGGGACAGCCCTTTCTGTGGGTCACTTAAATTCGCATGAAACGAAACAATGCCGTAGTAACAGCGGTATTTATATACTTAATTTCGGAATCGGCAATTATTGAGTTGAAGGATTCTATTTTTAGATCTGAAATCTGGGACGGTCCAGTGGGAATCGGGACAGTTGGCAGGTATGCATTACACACACCCCAAGGTAGGCCTACCACAGACAAGTAATCAAACAATGTATGTTAGCGTTATAAGTGAATGAACTGACCTTCTGTTCCAACTCATTTTTCCTGTAGTTGATAGCAATAGAGTAGTAGTGTCTGTTCAAACCGTGGATCAAGGCCTAAAGGGGTAAACAGAGATAACAGTGATTCAGAAACAGCAAACCAAACACACTCGAAACAGTAATCCCGTAACCATATTCTCCTGTGCCCTAGTTCCAAAATCAATATTCCAAATTTTGGCACAATAGATTTATTCACTTTAATAAAAAAAATAAGCCGTTCAATGGTTTAGGTCCAGATAATTCTGACTTGTTTGACAAAGCCTGTATTTGTTTTCATTTTTTTTCAAGATCACAGCAAATTTATGACATATCAAATGAAAATAGAAAGGTCCTGTAAAAACAGAAATAGAATGGTTAGCAGGTCCATGGTATGTAAAATAAAACAACCTTGGAACTGACAGAGAAACATAATTGTAAATATTAAAATGGAAAATCGTAACAGGTTCCATGTCTTGAAAAGAAAACAAAAGTACATCCAAGCCGTTCGGCTCATAGGGCCGGAGCGTATCCCAGTTTCATTAGCATGAAGCGGACAGTGACAGATTTAATCCATCACTTTCTGGATAGGATGCAAGTCTATCGCATAATACTTTTCCAGCCAAAGCTGTACCCATTTTCATCTGGGTTGAGTGAAGCAGTAGAGGTAAATTTTCTTGCTTAAGGAAAAACATGTGCCGCCATTGGCCTCGAACCCGGCACCTTTCGGTCCGCAGTCCAGGGCTCTATCCGGTAGACCACAGCGCCCCTTGAAAAGAAAAGGCATAACTATTATGTCTAAATCATACTTGGTGACAGGTTGAGACCAAAAGAAAAAAAAGCTTTGGGCTACTCAGTTTTATTCGTGGCATAGGTACAACTCTGTAGCAAGCAACTAACCTGTATAGAGGGTTTGTTGAGGTGTCCCAGGTTGGACGTGGTCTGTCTAGGCTCCTGACCCAACACCATCATGTTTGGATTGATCAATCGGAAGGCGTCAATGACTACCTGTAAAAAGCAGACATTGGGAAAGGAGGATAATAATTCTCAGTCTCCTGCCCATGTACTACTCTGTATTAACTTTGAAATGAAATTTTTTTTAAATTTAAAAAATCGGAAAATTATCAGAACTATCTCTTATGGTAGAGTGTTGAGCACTTGACACACTGTGACAATGGACAAAAGGATAGTTAGAATTATGAGTGAATATAAATCATTATAAATTGACAACTAATATACCGCCAAAGTAATAGACAGGCCAGGGAACATTTCCTTGCTACTACCGGTGACTTAAACCCAGTACTCGCTGTCTTATGGCTGCGCCTCCCCGGCATAAAATAGTGAGGCTGCATACCTAGTGTATAGTAAAATATGACTTTTGAGAAGGCAAGAGCCAGGCTATCCGTAGATTATAACAGTTTGGTCGGAGTTAGGCATAGCATCCGGCCATAAATCCAAAACACGATGGCCATAAAGATATGTAGTATCTCGTGCTAAGCCCTGGAAGTTCTGTAGTTCGTAACAAAATCCTCTTGTTTAATTTGCATAGTAAACCACAGAGAAAGAGAAGAGTCATAGTTCATTGTCAAACAAGCGATATTATTCCTAGGCAAACAAACAACGTACAGGTGGTGCAAGAGAGAACAGATTCACATTTTCATTCGCCACATCATAAACAATCATTAACTTCACCATCTTCACTTTTAGCCAGTTATTTCTCAAAGAAATGTCCCTAAATCTAATGAAGACTATATTCCCACATTGTAAGCACCCACTATAATCCAACCATTCCCCCGAAACTGCTAACTAGAAAAACAGAACAAAACCTGCACATGATCAGAATTATAATCCTCTATTAGTGGAAAATAGTACAAGGGAACAATTTAATACATGACTGTATGTACTTTCTATTAAGTGCATATATATATTTGTTGGTGCTGATGGTATCGCATTTTGTAGGGTCCTTGGGTTGTACAAGGAGCTCCACTTTATCAGTTCTCCTCCTTGGCAACAAAGAGCTCTTACCTTTCCTTTCACACTCTGTATTGGGTCTACAACCACAGCCACAGCCCGCTCGGACAAGGCCTCAAAGCTCTGCTGTGTGTTGATGTCCACCCCAGACAGCCAACAGCCAAAGCCTGGATGGGAGTGGTACCACCCCACTACCATCTCTGGCCTGTAGGTGTGTTGGAGAGACATTAAGGTCATGATTATCAGGGTTCTTGTTCATCTTCTAAATGAATCAGTGACAAAGTGAAAAATAAAATCAAGATAAATAATTATCTGTTTCCGTTATATGCTTATTTGACATATAACATTAAACACTCAGCCCCTCAAGTTCCACATCCATAAATGTTTCTAGGTCCTCTGTCTACTAACTGTTCTAATATACGTGACCTGATTTATCAAATTGGCACTTAAGTCGTATATTGAGTGTATGAAGATATACATCACCAGAAAGCTTGTTTAAAACAGAGTACAATGATATCAAACATGTTAAAATTGATTGTGCCATTACCGAGCTAAAGCCGTTTAATGACAGGTACTATTAACCCTTTCCTGCCTAAGCAGCAACTGAATTTTAGCAGTATAAGACTCCTTTTCGCACACTAGACTCCTACTGGTTATGTCTGATCCTCCCCACCCTCGTTGAAACTTGATAGATCTAAGGTACCCAGAAACCCTGCCCCAATTCCTGTTAGTTCGAACCAAGATTTCCTTACGCAACACAATTATTCATCATTGCAACTCTCCCCACAATGATCTTCGCTGACCACCTGTCTGGTGATCAGATTGGTTGGCTTCAGGTGAACCATGTCTTTGGTCACTCCCAGGTTTGTGCATTAGCAAGTCAGGAGATTTAAGTCTCTCAGGTTACTCAAAAACACACGGCCCCTGTTATACATACGATTGTGTCATATACGGGAGCGGTGAGCCATGGCCAGCAGCCTGCGGAGCTTATCTCTACACTGGCCAAAGGTTGTGTGCAATTCAATGTAACAACCTTTGGCCTTTGGCTCGGTGGCTCGTCTTCAGCCCCTCCCAGTTCTGTGATTTGCCCACAGATCAGATCTCAGATTGAGGTGTATCTACCAGTTATTGAAAAGAATACCATTCAATATATGGCGCATTACTGCGCTTTAAAACCATACCATGTCCAAATGACTTCCCAAACTGATCCATCTATCAACGTCTCCTAACTATCACCTCACCTTCCTGTCTGCCTGAGCATATCCAACATCTTGGCCTGGAACACAGGGTCCACAGCTTCCACACTTACTCCCTGTCATGGAAAGCATTATAAAACTTACATGAGACACACTGACCACTGGCTGGTTAAGAATGGCTTTGTTTAAATCATTAGGATAATACTGTGTCAGCCAGGACATCACAGAGAATGTCATAATGCCTCCAAAAATAGTAAATGCAAAAGGAAAATAGTAATCCAACACGCACACACACATCACAGACCTTTAAAATATCCTTAACAGTGTTATGACATGCTTAGGATGAAAAGCCTTGGAAAATGAGATTAATCGTAAAGATGCTTACTGTTCCTGACTGTGGCATGGCAAATACATCAATTACGCGCACTGTGTAGTCGTCCACGAATTCCCCAAGCATCAGCCCCATCACCTCCATGGGGACCCCGGCTCTGCCATGTTTCAGCATCTGTTAGAGATAGATAAAGACACTGTAGTTTTCTATCACCATTGGGTTTGTTTGACTCTTCATTTTAAAAGCTTTCCTAGGAAAATATTAGACATCATGCACCTTCTTACAATATAGAACAGGGGTCATCTTAAGACAATCAGTATATGTACATTAGAATAAACTGTTAGCAGTCAATGAAAACACAACTTAATTTTGTTGATTATTTTCACTTTTCAACACAATGAATTTAATATGCATAATTAATTTTATTTATAATAAAAAGCGAATTAACTTTATACACACCGACCCAGGTTAAAATAGATCATCTTTAAATGAAGATCAGTTTGCCAAATCTAATAAATGGAAGGGATAGTAGAGGAAGAAATGCAGAACTGGAAAAAGACTGAGTATATGTTGATCAGCAAAATGATGGAACACCAGCCAATAAGGTTGCAGAGCCAGGAAGTGCCAGAGAGAGGAATTTAATCTCTAAGGTCAATAGTTCAAGGAGACAGAGGAAATAATTTTTAAAATTCAAAAGGCAAATCCAGGTAAGGTCGAATGGATGAAGAAAGGTGACTCGCCTGAGGGTGAAAAGAAAAATTCACAATTTATAACAATTGTAAGACCGGCTATGTTGTAATATAGAGACTGTACCACTCACATTACTCATAACGTAAATAGGAGAACTACTTAAGGCAGAGATGAGGATGCATGCTTCATTGGTCGCAGGGGAAGATGAGAAAGGATAGAAGAAGAAACGATATATGATAAGAGT
>JAUEKS010003119.1:0-10891 GCA_031762815.1 Tylodina fungina
TACTAATGATGATTTGAAAGCTGGCACACCTGAGGCCATTGAATGGATCCAGTATTGGAGCGATACGCTATGATGATAGATCTAGTATATTTACCCCTTAATTTATAATACTTTTTCTTCAGATACAATATTTTGCATTATTGAATTTTTGTCATCCTGCGATGGACGTTTAAATGCGTCCTTCCGCAAAAGTTCAGGGAATTTTTGTTCTCATGAGTGGCATCCCTGCCCATCTAATATTTCCTATCCTCCTGGCATTCCTACTGGAAAGAAGTATTAAAGGATATGTTAAGAAAGAAGTCAGTTTGGCTTCATGCTAAGGAAGTAGGCCTACATTATAGCCATATTCTGTGTCTTTAGGCAGATGCAAGAGAGTATTTTAAATAAGAACCAGTGAACAGCAATTATTAAGCAAGATCAGGTGGACGAGAAACAATGTTAAGATAGAAGTCAGTTTGGCTTCATGCTAAGGAAGTAGGCCTGCATTATAGCATTTTCTGTGTCTTTAGGCAGATGCAAGAGAGTATATTAAATAATAAGAACCAGTGAACAGCAATTATTAAGCAAGATCAGGTGGACAAGAAACAATGTTAAGATAGAAGTCAGTTTGGCTTCATGCTAAGGAAGTAGGCCTACATTATAGCCATATTCTGTGTCTTTAGGCACATGCAAGAGAGTATATTAAATAAGAACCAGTGAACAGCAATTATTAAGTAAGATCAGATGGACGAGAAAATGGATGCATTGGAGATGAGTGTTGGTGTGCACCAGGGATGAGTTCCGGGTCCTTTGCTGTCTATCACATTTGCGGAAGTGCTTTCAAAGGAGGCATATATTGGGTAACCGTGAGTCTTCTCTATACAGATGACCTTGTGGTTATGGCTGATAACATAATGACTGGCATTGAAGTCTTGAAAGAGACTGAAAAGATTAAGGCTATGAACTGCTGAAATGGTGAAGACATTTTGCATGTGAGCGGTGAATGACCCTGTGGTGCCTGAAGAAAGAATGATGTCTCAATGCAATTGAATGCAGGACACGAGAGCATTGGATTCATAAGAAATGCAGCCTAGTAAAAAAATGAGACTTTATACTGCCAGATGTCTCATGGCATGGCAAACCCTGAAGTGTTGACGTTTCGACTACTCATTTGTCCAAAAATACAATGAGTGGTTACCAACCAGGTCTGCTCAATTAATTGTTCGAAGACATGATGAGTGGTCGCGGACTGAAAGGTCTACTCAATTGTCCGAAGGGACAATCCGTGATCTCTGACTAAAAAGGTCTACAGATTAGTCATCTCTTACGCCAAACTGAGTGAGCAAATTCACTTTTCTTAAATTGGTGAACCACGATGGTTGTCCCAATGGAAAAAAAATCCTTTGATAAAGGGCAGCCTTGCGCCGTTATCTGATAATTAAAAACTTTTGCACCATGATGAACTAGGATACGATGCAACAGTGGTTGTCCTTTGTCTTCTGTCATATTTTGCATCAAGGTTGTTTCCTCTAAATCTGCTCATGGACAGTGAGGATTTGGTTAAAAAGGCTACCTCTGGAAGGGTGTGTCGCTTTGGTCCACAAGAGTAGGCCGATTAACTCCGTAGTTGACGTCATGTTCAATGTAACAGGCAAATCTGTACCACAATATACCAGGACACACCTCAGAGAAGGCACTGATGTGTCTCACTATTCAGGTACTTCAAAATTTATCACCTTAGGTCTCCTATTCCTCAACTTCAATGTGATAGGTAAATTATTGTAATATAATCATGCATTTTCTCAGTAATTACTAATGCGCATCACAGAAAGATTTAAGAATATGAAATCATGAATTATATTTTATTTCAATTATTTCCAATTTCCACCTCATTTGTTTAAAATGTGCATTCTAAGAACTAGTGCTCAAAATTTCAGAACTGTAAAAAAAAAGTTTCATTTGAATAGAAATTTAAAAAAAATACTAATACATAAAATGATATCTCTATAGAAAAAATATCCAACCTTATCAAATACTTTTGTTTGAGAAATGGAATGTGCAAAAAACATTTTGTAACAAAGAAAAGGCAGGTTCTTTTTGTTTACTAATTGAATTCCTGCAAAAAAATTCTTTTTAAAGAGGAGAGAGAAATTTTTTACTTGATTTAATATTCTTCTACTAGACTGCAGAGCCTAAGTTTCAAGTATCAAATTATGAGCGAGTTTGAGTTTGAGTTTGAGTTAGCGACACACATAGGTTATTTAAGTGACAGAATGTGTCTTCAACTCTCAAAGCACACTGAAAACACAATCAATAGAATTGAGTCCATGGTGTGGGTTTGAGACTGCTAATGAATTGTGTTGCCCTGTGGTATACTGCAATGCCACATCAGACATGAAGTAAGCCAATGGGCCTTATGAGCGAGTGGTATTACAGTAATATCAATAATTCTTAAGTGGAAATCAAACACAAAGAGCATTATACTTTAAGGCAGTAACATGTGGCTGCATATGGTGCACAGAACACATCATGAAAAAAGTTTCATGCATTTAATTTAGACTTAAAGATAATATTGAAGAATCATCCCTTGCTAACCACAATATCTAATTTATTGATTACTTTCTCTTATATTAATCTTTTATTCTGGGAGATCTTAGATGCAATAGTATTATTAGTACTATACACTATTACAAAGGTGGGTGAGCAATATGGACGCTGCATCATCAACAGAATTCAACGAACCAAGACATTGCGTAACTTTGTTTTCCGAGAGAAGCTCAATTAATCACATTGCAGAACCTCCCACGGTCGCTATCAACACCACACATTTTTGCTGTCACTACGTTGAGAGAACTTAGACAAAGATCAATAGGGCTAGGGAAAGTTGTTAAAAATTTTGTTATTGAGTGCAATTAGTAATATTCAACAAGAATAATGCAGGTAAGTACGATACAGAAATCTACAAACACATCTACAAAACACATCTAGTGTAAGAGAAGGACAAAATGCTGCTGGGCTTTTTGTCTGAGCACCTATTAATACTGGCATTTTGATGGTATTTTTAAAAATTCATACGAACATTCCTGATGCAACAATCTCAAAAAAGAGTGAATAGAATGCTAAATGGAAGAAAGTAAAGATAATGTCTACCAATCCAATCTGTCATCATCTATCATCTCAAAAATTTTCTATCGCAATTACCGTATTTGAAAATAAGACAAATTTCACAGTGCAGCAATTGTTTGGCATGAATGACTGTGAGAAATAAACACTTATAAACATTGTTGCTTACGTGAATCTGCTTCCTGTTAACAAAACAGTTTCTACTAAAATTTCTTGCAAATACTTGCTACTATGTCACTTCACTGCCAGCATTATAGCTAAATCAGAATTATACCCTTCAAACCCATAGTGTATATTATTTAGGAATCTGAAAATGGGTTGTCACGTCCGTGTTCGACCCCACTAAAGACTTCTTTCCTATGCAATATCTTAAAAATTGTGTGCCTGATACCGACAAACTGTTCAAATGACTTCAAGCAGCTTGGCAATACAATAAACAAGTGTTAATATAAAAAAATACGGTAGGCAAGCACAAGCATATAATGTGCATCATATGGCCGCTGATGAGATATACTCATGAGTGAAACATTCGTAATGTCCGTCCCGCAGGGGCTGCAGGATCTATGTCTCTTACGAAGGGAACGCAATCCCACAACTGATGCAAGATCTAAGATCTGTTGCAAAGATTTTAAATATTTGAAAGTAATGCCAACTGGAAAACAAGGCACAAAAATAAGACCAAATAATTTGCATCACAAGAAGAGTATTTTGAATTTTGAAAAACAGCATCACATAAAGGATCACCATTGTTCATGACACTGACGGGTGCATATGATGAGGATGGTACACAAGGACAGAATGATAAAAAATGCTGAATATATCCTTCAGAATAACTTTCCAATGTGCTGCCACCACAATGTCAATGGTTACAGTAAAAATGCTAACCTGCAATGATTATTATCAACATTGGAATGTATAAAAATATTACATTATATTTTGAGTCTAGGAATAGTGGAACATGAATTTTCTGCTGGGCATTAGACAACCAGTATATAAATAATTTGTCCCACCTAGGGTTATGTAGTATTACTCTCCATGAAGCATTTCATTTTTGCTATGACAATGATCGTACAGCTATCAAATTAATAGCATTCTATATTCTAATTTGGATTCTAAAGATTTGATAATCTCTATATTTACACATATTTTTATTACAGTGGAGTCCACTAATAACGACAACTGTAATAACGAGAGCTCTGAAGTAACAAGACATTTTTCAATCCCTGTTTTTTATCCTTCGTACTTTTAAAAATAAACCATTGGATTTAACGAGAGTTCATGGATAACTATCTCGGTAGTAACGTGATTTTCTTTCCTTCCTGTTCACAAAATTTCTCGCCACTCGCCCCACCCCTACCTCGCTGTCCACTTAACGCCGGTAGGGGGCATCTTGTGCTGGCCGGTAACAAAGAAGACACGACGAAAGGCGAATCCTCCCCCCCACTCCCTCTCCCGCCTCTCATCTTCGTCTGACTCGGGTGCGCACGGTGTCATTGGTATTCTCATCCCGCACGTACTGTAGTATGATGCAGGCCCTCATCACTTTGCAAGGCACGTAGATAGTCATGTGATGATCTGACGACACCCGTATTGCCAAGCCTAAGGTCTAAGCTTACTTGCTACAGTGAAAACATCGCTCTTAGAGGCTAAGACTTAGGGAGAGACTAGATAGTAGAGATAGTGTTTAAAAGAAAATGGATTACACTTGAGACTAAAGTAGCAATCATTGAGGCAGTGGAGAGAAAAATGACAAATGCACTGATTTGTAGAGAATTTGATCTACCATCAAGTACGCTCTGCATGATCTTGAAAAAGAAAGAAAAGATCATAAAATCTCATAACAATGTCGACTTCGATCGTGATCGCAAGAAATTGAGAACCGCAGATTAATTATAAACACATCGACAGCACCGGTTACATGATTAGATTATTTCCTTTTATTTCCTCTCGCAAATTCGTCATAATAATTTGGGAATAACGAGAACTCGGCAATATCGAGAAAATGTGGCTGGGCCGTCCGCTCTCGCTTTAACAGAGTTTCACTGTATTGTTTTTATGTTTTTGCATACTACATCTACTTTGTTAGATTGGTAGATAAGTTAGAGTGCTAGCCTTCCACTCAGAAGACTGAGGTTCCGTCCAAGCCCAGGACAGTTTGCGTTCACGAAGATAATAGACCTATTTACATCTTATTAATTCTTTCTCTTTTTCACATTACATATATGGGTCATGTTTATGTCCCTCATGAAGACATACAGAACATTTAAAATGTTTAGTCTTCCCTTTTTTATTGCCCAGATCAGTACCAAGAAACTTTAAAAAATAAAGAATACATAATTAACAGGATTTGAATTCACAGTGTCATAAAGCCTTGTAAAAGTTTATATTTATAGAAAAATTTAAGAAGTATCACAATTTAAGAAAATTTGACTCATGTAAAGGACAAACAAGGATTATTTTTTTATTCTTATCATGCCAAAATAACAGCAGCAATAATACTTCATGTTTGTTACTTCTCCTTATCACTTATAACTTGTCAACAGCAATCTTTGTAATTTGGGTTGATAAAGCTTTCAAGACATTTAAACTTAACAGAAATATGAAGACTAGAGTTAATGGAGAACACTGACGAGAATGGCAAGAATCTACATTTCTTGCATCTCTCTTACAATGTTTGGCCCGTCATTTGTTCGTCCTGGCTGAAAATTGAGCAGTCAAACAAACCAAAATCATGGCGGCAATGTGTAAAGTCATACCACCATTCCATCACATACATTGTAAATGATAAACCAAACATAAAGGGACTAATTTACAGATCCAGACATTTCATTTGAGGAGGTCAGTCTCTTAAAGTTAGGGAAGATACTAATAGTAATAGTCAAAACCTAGAATAAATGTTCCAGATCATGATTAATGTCCTCTGGCAATAGTACTCTTGTCAGACTCCAAGGACATATTTACATTCACAGGACCCGACCGCAGCCTGACCAACAGAACAATACAATATACAATATACTACAACATTTGGGTGTCTAAATGTTGAATAGGAATGTGCCAGATTAACAATGATAACAATATCGCGTAGAAGTAGTAGCGGCATTCTAGAACATTTAATTACCTATGAAAACAGAATATTAAGGTATACATTTAGCCTTTTACTGTATAAGGCCTGTCAATAACTCTGTAATTTACGTGCCTAATAATTTTAAAAAATATCTTTGTGCAAAAACAGCTGGTCCAATAAGTTCAAATTGCAGACAAAGAATCACAAATTAAAGTACTTTATAATGGTCAGTGTTTGAGCTCTATTTTATTGATTTAAGTGTGGGGAAAAATTGTGAAAACCATTTTCATTCTAGTTTTAGTGCAGATCTCGCCTAGTCCCGACAGCAGTGTTATTTCCATTTCTACGGCATGTTTATGATGGTTACTGACAATCGGAATGGAATGGCAGGGTTATATAAGTTTCAGACAGTTTCTGTGGCCGTGTGTTTCAGTGTGCGTATAGAGTCAATCATCTATCCATATTCATTAGTATTAAAATACTCCTACTCTCAGGATGAGGGTGTTATTCATCAGACATGTACATATCATGCAAGGGCTTGGAGAAGCTAGGCACTACACTTAATAAGTACAAAAGATTTTAAAGACTTCCAAAAATGAAAAGCAATGACTGAAAAAATTCCCCTCTGAACTAAGCAGATTACATGAACGACAATTCCTAATTTGTTTTATCGAACAGAAGAACCAAAGATGAGCAAGTATTATTTGCTCCAAAATTGATGAGAAAAAAAAACCCAACTTCAAAAGAGGTAAGTGGTGTCACTGGGCTAACACTTGTAATCAGACAACCAACAACAAAAAGTAAACAAGGATGGTCATGTTCAAACACATGCTCAAACACATCGTACCATTCAGGTTATATAACCACTAGTTATTAGCTCCAGTTGCCACGGACGGTTACATTTAGACAACCCAGTATATGAAGCATTAACATAATTAATTTATGCTAAAAAGTAAAGCAATGTGAAGGTGGATGTGGTGGCAACAGTTTGTACAAATGAAAACCACATTAGGAAAGCCATTAGTGAAAATACAACAAAAATACAGTAATTTAATTTTATGGTTTAGAAAAACATTCAAAAGATTTGGCTCTCTTACTATATTCAAAGACACCTAGATCTAGGAGTTAAAACAGAATCTGTTCAACTTACTTCTTCAGCATTACAACTAATTATAAAGAGCTGATGAAAGTGGTATAAAAATTGAAATGGATGACATTAGCGAACCAGGACCAGGATCTAAATGTTTATTCTTGCATCTGAAGAGGTAAAGAACACCTCAAAGGCCCTTGCAAAGAAGATCTTCATTGGATGTCCCTGAGAGGATTGTGGTTTAATGTGAAAATGAACCCTTTCCAGACATTTGCTTCTTTTGAACCAGTATTTTTCCATGAATCCTGACATGCCTTCGGTTTTAAGGGGACTCAGAAGGATTTTTTTCATATTCCTTAAGACTAATACTCAACTTTGATGGCTTTTGACATCATAGATCAATAGTTTAACATAAAATATGAAGATAATGTATGTAAAATTCACCCTGGCATGTAGCATTAAAATAAATTCTTAGATTCTTGTTGAAGAATTGGGTTTACATTTAATTATTGGTGGCTTGGCTTTCAAATGGTTGATCCTATATAGATTGGACTACAGTAATGTAACTACTCAAGGCTTGATAGACTTTAAAAAAATTCCAAAACAAAATCAGGCAGACTATTTCAAAAATCTGAAGAAACAAAAACAAATTATAGGGAATCTACACAGGCTACCAATAAAAAGAATTTGCATTGATTTTAAGATTGCATGCCACACTTTTTAACGTTTGAATAGCCTGGAATCAACCATCATGTCTTTTAAAATCATCTAGACTTATACCCTGTAACTGTGGAACTCTTTATCTTTAAGGTTTGGAAATCTTAACTCTTATGATGCTTTGAAATGAACTTGAAAGAAGATTGGTATTATGTGATATTCTATGTATTAATATTGTGTGATGTGTATCTAAAAATTATATGAAATTATTATTTTATAAGGAGGCAACAGTGCTTTGCCCACAGCAAATCACAGCATATCATACATATAGCCCCGGAGTCACAGTCTATTTCTGTGCATAGGCCCTGTTCATAAATCTTTTACAGTACTGGTAAGTTTTTGTTTAATGGCACTTCAAATCAGAGAAGAAAATAGTTTACAATTACAATATCACAGGACAGTTATAATACACATAGGACATCAGAAGTGTTTGTACACACATAGAGCAGTTTCTAGAATTTGTAGGGGAATCTATTTACTTCAAATAAAATCTAGTTTTAAATCTCGATGTAGTGTCTTTGTTTATATGACAAAAACATGTCACAGTTATTTTGACATGTATTTCCAACATCAAATTAATTACATTGCCCAAACCAGACACGAGTGTGTATGTATATCCATCCATCAGATACCATGCTGTGTAGCATTGGTGATCACGTCTTTCCACACTTCTCGTACTCGCATTGATTGTAATGCTTCCATCACTCTTCCTGAGTTAAGCCACTTTGTCAGTCTGTCTATCATCTTTTCTCGTTGTCTTCCCCTGCTGTGTTTCTCACCCATCATTAGGGTTATGTTTATGTGTAACATAAAGCTTTTGTTTGTAACTGTGAATTCTGTTTCAAATACTGAATATTGCCAAAATGTCAGAGTCAAAGATCAAACTTGTTTGCGAAGATCCTCTATATTGCACACACAAATATAGTCAAATTCTCATCACAAAACCAGACAAGAAACAAGACGTCCAGGATAAATTGGATTATTGGTGCTTGTGCGCTCTCTGCATACAGTATTCTTCAAATGAAACTTTAAACAAAACATCCTAGCCAATTTTGTTTGATCATATTGTTTATAGTAACCAATCTCTCACTTAGATTTTTTACACAGTAATTGAGTAAACACATATCTGACAATAAAAGAAGAAACATATATGAACACTTAAATGCCCAAACAGTATTTTTGTACATTGGCCCATGTAACCATACCCATATATGGCCTGTGTGAATACTTTACTCTGTAATGAACATTTACTTAACATTTCAGTCAGGTGTAAAAATGAGAACAAAAGATACACACCATACTAAAGGCAGTTAATGCAAATGCTTTACATATGACTACTTTTTTTCTATTAACTGATTTATTTGAAACAAAACTGTCTTCAACTAATTCTCACAGCTCCGTGTGACAATTAAATTAACATGAGACAGAAAGTATCACATGAACACATTCTGAGTAAGGTATTCTTTAAAATCATCCAATACATAACTGTAATGCTGAACTCACAACAGCAAAAATGTTATTGGAATGATTCAGGGCTAAGTACAAGACAGTCAACCCCGCTCAATTGGACACTCAAATAAGAAGAAAATGTATAAAAAAACGTATCCATACATTCCACCCTTATTTAAATCCCATGTTGCGCTCCCGTATAAAAACAATCCTTCACCATGTCGTGACAGACAACAAAATGTCCTCTGAACTGAAGCATTTCGTTGTAAAAAGGTTTCTCAGTGTGGATGAAAGATGGGTAACTAAGCCATAGGTTGATTGTTGGGTGCTCATAGAATCTGATCTAATAGTTGACTCTCTAGATCTTGACCTAAATTTCATTCACCAGGGTCATATAGAAAAATACTCTACGATATTGATTAAAAAAATTTCACAAATTAAAGAAGGGTCTGAGCAATTGATGTGAATATAAATCTAGACTTTAGAGCATGAATACAGGCTTATAAGCCCATTCCAATCATCTACAAAGTAGCTTCACTTGAAATGAGTATAAGGTCATTTTTCTGACTTTGCTTTTTTCAAACCCATTTATTATTAGCAGCTATGAAGGTTTCCACTTCAAATCTATTTTTAATCAAGCCAATCCATCTATCTATCTATCTATATATAGCCCCAAATGGGTTGTTGTCCCAATTATTGATAATGAAGACAGCAATCTTTCAGTCACTTGGCTCCCAGTGTTTTGATCCTGATCAAAAAGGACATTTGCCCAAAACATATCATCCCCTTTTCCCATTGGCATCTAGTTTAACCCTTAACTTCTAGCTTCTTTTCACCCTATGTAATTCCCATTGCTAAGGATTTTGTGGAAAATGGTAACAAATAGGTACATTCCATTAAAAAAATCATAACTCAGCAACTGCAAGGAATATCATCATGAAATTTTCAGGATGGTTTGTCGTATGAACTACCAGCATTCTCTAGGATTAACTGTTTCAGAATCATGAGCTAACTCCCAAACCCATTGTGTCTCTTCTTCTACTTGTAGATCCACTTTGATGATCTATTCTATTACCTCTTTCTTCAATTGCTGCCTCATACTCATTACTAGATTCTAGATCGTCCGACTCAACTCTCTCCAGAGATCCGTACCCGTAGATACACTAAAGAAGAATCTAAAACCTTAAAATCAGGAATTTAAACTCAAAATCAGGGATCCAATCACCTGGGAACAAAAATGATCTAGAATCTAGATAACAAAGAAAATCTTGGCGGGTAGTCATGCACGATAAATGATCTGATTGGATGGTTCATCCAATTAGCATGCGCAAGAATATATGCGCAGTGACCCAGCAAGTATGAATGAATCTGAGATGTGAAATGACCATTGTCTATTGACACATTCAAACGGATACCTCAATATTTGATTCACTATTTATCCCCTGGTCGCATGAAAACATGATTCGGGA
>JAUEKS010003340.1:0-16697 GCA_031762815.1 Tylodina fungina
CTCTCTCTCTCTCTCTCTCTCTCTTTCTCTCTCTCTACACATCCACAGTTTTATTATTCATATACCTTGTAATGTTTGAGTTGTGAATATGTCATTAAATTAAATGCGTTACTTTTATGTGATGACATTCACATTCTTCAATGCGGTTAATTGTAGGTCACAGTACCAGCATTTACAGAGATTTCCTCTTTTATAGTTTGCCTATTTATTTATTTATTTGAGTGTACTTTCTTCTTAGATCTGTACCTGTATCAGTTTTATCATTATATTGCAGCCGGATCAGAACGCGATCAATCTACCACCACAGCACTCCATGAACCCTGCTACTCCCAACATGGGTAAGTTTTCTCCACTCAGGCTGAAACAGTTTCTTGAAAACTTTGATGACGTCTTTGACATTACCTAGAAAACCAATAGCATTCAATGATGAAAATTTGTTCATTACATTAGTCTTGGATAAATATCAGAGCTATATGGGGCGATTTCAAACATATTGTAACTATTATTATTATTGACATGACATTCCAGGTGGTTACCTTGTCCGGCCAGGTCATATGTCAACCACTGGAGTTGGAGGGATGGAGAGCCAGGCGGGTTACGGATCTATGGTCCCCCAGTCAACCGATTATCAGTCTTTCAACATGCAAGGTGGGTCTTGCTTTGTATCCATCTCAGCGCATAAGGTTATGCTGGATGATTTACCCTTCCTATTCAATGGAAGTGACGTTTTTGCCGTCTAATTCTGTCTCTGCTTATCATCAGATCCTTTTTGAAAGTTACTTAACACTTTGCTAGCCACTGGTTCTTTGGAAAGTGATGAAAACTTGGTTGTTGTGTGAAAAAAAAATTCATTTGACAAAACCGTGCGACATAGAGAGCTGAAATTTAGATCTAGATCTACTATCACTGTCAGTTCTCCTCTCACCATTATCAGCAAAACTAGCCCAGGAATATTTACTATCATCACTGAGAGCATTGTCAAGTCATCTCTGAACACTAGAGATGTAGAAGGTTCATTCATTGTGGGCACTAAATTCAGTAAAAAAAAATCGTAAATTGTAGCGAAAATCAACCTCTGATTGTCGTGAAAAAAATAAAATGGGTTCAGCCACTTTGCCAAGGGAAGTAACTGCTGAATCACTCCTCCCGTTGACCAGTGAAAAATGATCCTGCCTCAATTTTACCCTCTATCAATTTTCACATTTTTGCGAAATTGGCACAAAATGTTAAAGCAATCCCACTTAAGCCTCTTTTTATATTTTAAAAACTGGCCAAGAATGCAAACATGCATTTGACCACAGTGTACTTTTCTACATTGAGTCTATTATGTGAAATATAAACTGAAATATGTTATGAGTTGTTTGCATGATCAAATATCTTTTGAAAAATCTTACATATTCTTTAGTTTTAAAAATGAGGCTATTTATTCTTGCATTAATTACAGGGTTATCTACAGCCTTGCCAGGCCATCAAACCTCACAAGCTGTGTATGGTAGCCAACCTCCCCAACAGTACAGCTCAGCTGTACCACCACAACCAGGACAACAGCAATATCAGCAACCTCAGCAACAATACACAGGCCAGTACCAACAGCCAGTTGGAGTCGCGCCGGGACAGGCACCACCACCACCACAGCAGCCGCCACCATCCCAATCGCAGTCAGCACCTGCATCGGAGGTCCAGCTGATTTCATTTGACTAGTGTGCGTTGTTGTGTCCAGCATGATACTGGTTCTCTGACTTGGGTTGTCAGGGATGACAAAACTCCCATGCTGATATTTTTTTTTTTGTGATTATTTCGGTGGCTATTTAAGAGTATGATTTTAATACTATGTAATGTTAATATTTGTTAAGATGCTCCGTTGATATTGAACTTATGAATAGGGGTATACATCTTGAACAATTCAGGGTTCAGTGATGCGCATAAAAATTGCAATTGGATACTCTTCAGACAGGATATGACAGGAGTGTTAACCCCTTAATGAGGTGAATTATTTTGTTTACATCGTCGTCCAAAGGTGATTTAAATAGAGGTAGGTGTCAACAAGAAAATTGGGTTCAAATCAAATTTTAATTTTCCAGCCGTTTTTTTTTTTTAACTTATAGGATTTAGCCTGAGACGTGTTTCTTTAAGGATCTCTTTCTCACCTGTTTTGTAGTGAAGGGATTACGGCCAGGTGCTCTTCCTGATGTCAGCCAGACTGTTACAGGTTATGGATATCCCAGTACGAGTAAAGTTGCCATAACTTCCTTAATTTGAATTGTACAAAACATATACCAAATTACAGTAGAACCCGCAAAAGTCGACATTGCTGGGACTATTGAAATGACGTCGACCTAAGAGAAAGTCGACGTAAGAAAATTACTCGTTGGACATGCATCGTCGACCTTGGATCGATTCTTGATGATAGTTGACAAAGTGTTATGCCATATTTCGCGGCGATGTCTTTTTTTTTTTCTCAAACATGACTTTCTGATCTACATCTGCCAGATGTCGATTGCCAGAGGAACTGGAGTTAATTTCAGGTTTACAATTACAGTAGGCCTACACCCCGAATACAACAAACTCGGACTCAAAGAATACCTTGCATTCAGGAACATAGAAAAATCACCAGTTTGTTTTTTTTTCTCTTTCATTAGCTTTATTAAATATCTTTTACCGAACAAACTAATCTCAGACCCACCCTCGGTTCCAACATTTAACTTTAATTGCTTGTCTAGATCTAGTTAGATCTACCTAGATCTAGAAATGTAGTTGAAATTCGAAATTCAAAAGGTCGGTTGTCGGCTGACATTTACCGTGGGCTATATTATGCCATGTACTACCGTATTGAGGAAGGATAGATGTGGACACACGGGGAGAAAATAATAAACGAAGAGAGGGTAGAGGGGTGGCAGCCGACGAACGAGAGAGGAGGTGAGACAAAAATAACACTGGCGAGGCTTGTGCAATGGCCCTGCGAAACACATGTCGTGGCCAGAAGGCCTTGATCTATCTCTTCTTTTTTTTTTTTTTTGCGCTTTGTGGCCTAGGCCTATCTGATTCTGTGATAAGAAGACATTGGGCTGAGGCCTAGAAACCAACCACCTGCTAGCTCCACCATTCCCTCTCCACCCCGCCCATCCCTGTTCTTCTCTTTCACCCCACTTCCCCCCTTGGCTACCCATTGTCTTGCTAGGCCGCACGCTGTTCCTTTCTTGACTGTAATCAACTGCAGGCCCATCCTTCTTTTCACAATGCACTCGGCTTGGCCCTGGATTTCTTGATGAGCTTATAGGTACGGGCTATTTATGTCACTTTGCACTTCAGTTCTTGTCGACATAAGAGAAAATGGACCTACTGAATGTCGACATAGTAATACTGTATAGAGAAAAGGTTGGGAATTCCAAATCAAGTCGATTTAAACCAAAAGTCGAGTTAGTAGACGTCGAGATATCTGGGTTCTACTGTAATGGGAATTGAACAAACATCGTTGAACAGTAAGAGGTAGATCTTCCCAGTGATTAAACCGAGTTGAAGAAGTTTCAGGAAATCCGTGTTTTCCAAGTTTACAAATTTAGTTCTAAAGCTACTGCTTAATCAAGTGACTTACAATGAGTACTGCAACTAAACTAGAGCTATACATATCTGTATTCATCAACTTACTGCAACAGCTCAAGAAATTGTCAAATTGATTGACCTGTTTTGCTTTTTTTGGATCAGCTGTTTAACAATCTCTATGAATTTCGCTCCTAATCTTATGAGCCTACTCAGAAACATGATCGGAGAAGCAATGGAGCATAGAACTGCTAGCGTCACATACAGTGCAAATATAAATTGGGTATCATTTAAAATGGCAGTTGTTGCGATTACCTTTGTGGGTCCACTACTATTGGCATGAAAACTGCATAAAGTGTCTTTCAGTGGTTGATATAAGAATTTCTTGGATGGTAGTTGTCCTTCTGAGCCATTCGGCTCTTAGGGCCAGAGCTTATCCCAGTTTCAGTAGCATGAAGCAGACAGTGACAGATTTTATCCATCACTTTCTGGATAGGATGCTAGTCTAATGCAGAGTACTTTTCAAGCCGAAGCTGCATCCATTTTAACCTGGGCTGAGTGAAGCAATGGGGGTAAATTTTCTTGCTTAAGGAAAAACAGATGTGCCACCGGTGTGCCTCGAACCCGGTACCTCTCAATCTGCAGTCCGGCGTTCTATTCCATTGCCCCCTAATTGACCTCTGATTTAAAGACAATATCCACAGATGACAGACAGGGAATATATAAAGACGCATGAAACAGAGGATAACAACTGTTAAAAAGCACAGATTAGCAATGAAAGAAGCGTTTGGATTAAGTTTGGAGACAGGAAAGGAAGCATAGAATATTTAAAAAGTGGGGGTGCATTTAGAACATGAATCAGCAGTTAGGAAGTTTTCTAAAGACATAGTATCTGATTTTGTTAGGGTAGAAAGTCAAACTTTTTTAAATGGGGAACACAAAGAATTTCAGGTACCTTTATGGCCGAATTGTAAATTTAAAGGAATTTGTAAACTCTTTGTTAGAATCGTACGATGATAGCAATTTGTTTACTTGGCACAATGGATTAATACCAATGGATCAAGTATGGATCAAGATTGGGGGTGACCATGGAAAAAATTCGCTCAAATTTACGCTTCAAAGGGCCAATACATACAAGCCAAATTCGCAACAAAATACAATAGTCATTGCCATAGCATGAGTTAGAGACACACACGACAACATCATTAAGTTCCTAGATGGTGGACTTGGCGACGAACTTGCTGGGCTCCAGTTTCACTAATGGAGAGACAAAGCTATTTCCGTTTTTATAAACGGTGATTATGTGTTTTTCTGCAAAATATATGGCCTCTCGGAATCACAGGGCACCTTTCCGTGTGTGTGGTTCCTGATGCTACGTAGGAAATACAGGTAGTGGCTGCCCCTTCTAAACAGCTAACATTAGCTAGCTTACAGGCAAGCCATACATCATTCATGGAAAAATGCCATGGTGACAAAAAGGAAGCTGCTAAACATCACAATTCATTCCATTCACCATTAATCGAGACAGAATTATACAAAATCTCATCTCCATACTTACACATTTTGCTAGACATAGTTCTAAAACACCACAGATTGTGGGAATAGCTGCACATACCATTGACACTAAGATCCAATCACTTTCTGATGAACACCTCACAGACCTCGGGGAAAACATTGAAACATTATGGAAAGCAGTGGCATCAGGTTCAGGATTTACAGCAGAAACTTCATTCCAAGACACTTTTTTCGTTTTTAGTGACACAGAAACAGGCATTGTCAAATAACGAGAACAAATCCACATTACAAAACGTGCACTTTCTCTTTTACACATGAGGAGCTCACACCAAGATCAGGCCCAGTATCTTCTTCTTTAGACATTATTCTTCAACGACACAGACTTCCACCACAAGCCTATCACGTATGACCTTTTATAGGTAACCATTGCCACAAATATATCCAACTCACAGTCTACAAAGATCTCACACAGACAATTATTACACAAACAAAAGCTTGCACATACAATCCTATAAGTGTTGATGAAGCATGTACAATAGAGATTACTTAATGAAACATTTCAGGAAGTGCATAAATCTATCTCACACGCTAGGTCAATCAACCAAAAATCCTTTCCTGCTATCCAAATGACAAGAACATACAGTATACAGACGACAATTTTCCAACAAAACCATACCAAAGCAACACACTTGAACACCACTGCACTCCACACATAACACAATACAGGTGTGGACTGGGTCTTTTGGTGAGCAAGGCACAGAAAGTAGCCGTCAGAAAATTTCCAAGCTAGAAATGAGAGCTAGAGGCATTGTTAATAGTTTAGAGAGATTGAGATTTATTTTATCAGCTCATCTTCTTCAAGTTGCTCCAGTTCTCCATATACAAGATCATGAATAGGTGTGTTTCCTGCGCTTTGCTACAGTAATTTCATCCCATAACATGTATAGATGGCAACGTGTGCCGCCATATGTGAAAATGAGTATATTTAGTAGTCATCGGAAAGTTGTAACGCCTGTTAATATCTTGGAGTTTGCTGATAATTTCCCTCGTGTAAAATTCAATATAACTGGAAATATCATTCTGGAATGGACATTTTTAATGCAGAAGATTTCATTTTCAGTAAGTTGAATACACTCTTTTTTGTTTCTCGTATGCGTAACTTACAATGAATGTTGTGGCATGGAAAATGATTTATGGGTGCTTGACATATGATAAAAAAACTGCGTTTTGAAATTTGTATTTATTTGTCTTGTAAAATCTATAATTTCTCGCATTGGTATTAAAATTACCATTTCATGAGGGAATAGTGAAATTCATAACACAGCGGAATGTGGAGGCTATAAATCAGATCTAACCAGAGTGAGAGCAGTGGCATGCAGCACCCCTGTGATCTCTAACATCCCCCCAGTCATGCTGACCCAGCTTACACCGCTGGCGGCCGGCTAAGCGATCAGTGTTTAGACGCTGTGAGGAGGGAGACCAAAAGGACTAAGGAACAAATTGATAGTGTGGGCTACGTAGTTACGAGGTTTGAGAGGAAGGTGTAGGGATAGAGAGCAAATTGGGATAAACCCTGTATACGGGGGAAAATGGCTGTACAATTTTGATTGAAACAAGGTCAAAAGTATATCAGTTTTTAGTCCATTTATAACAGCCTCTGTTTTTGCAGGAACTGGATACAACAGTGATAAATCAAACCCCTGTTTTTTTCTCTATAAGTGTAAGTAATAGGAACCTGTCTATAACAGGGTTCAATTTGTGCTGACTCAGATATAACAGGGATCCTGCTGCCTATGAACTTGCTTTCAATTCATTAAATATAAATACACACCATCACGATCATTAAGATTTAGCAATCAATGTCTTTTGAAAATTAGAAAATAAGGCTCTGCCAGGTTAGCTGGAAGGTCTTTTACCCACGCAGCTCCATCAGTGTGGAATTCTCTCCCTCTAACTCTTCGATTAATGACTTCTGAATCAGAGTTTAAAAGAGGTCTTAAAACATTTCTTTTTGATGCTTATGTAACAGACTAGCCTCATTCTCAATGATATTCATTTGTCCTGTGATTATGAATGTTTTGTTTCGATATGCTTGTATGTAATTGTAGTTAAGGTGATGTTTGCGCCTAGAGCTGTCATTGTATGGGATTGGGCACTATAGAAATAATCTTCATTATTATTATTATTATTAAATATTATTACATTTAGTCTCAATCAAGACATTTCGCCTGTTTGCATGATCGTTTGAGTGAGAGGCAGGCTGCATTCAACAGACAAAATATGCGTACGAGGTTTCAAGACACTGACCAATCAGAACACACTAGTAAGCTGAGGTGCAATAGTACTGGTACTGGTAGTTTCGCTTGATAATGTTTATAACAGGATTCACTAATAACAGGGACAAACTGCGGGTCACGTCTGTTCTGTTATATCAGAGTTTGACTGTAACAACAAATATACTGACCTTGGTGCGTCAGGTCTAAATGCGCCAGTAGCTGATCTCTATCCCTAAAACAAGATTCGCAATGGGTACATAGGTATGGATGCTCTGTTTGAGCATGTAGGCTGCGAGCATGTTTTGTGAGTTCCTTGGCACCCTTGAAGGTCTTGTCACAAAACAAACAGATCATTTGATCATCTCCTGCATGTATCTCCATATGATTCCACAATTGCTCTCTTGATCTACATCTCTGCAATATGTAAAACACATTAATTAGTGAATTGCAATATCCCAAATATCCCAAATGTATTGTAGTCAGTAAATATTGCTCAAAATATTATTAAATGTTGGTTGGTTCTCGTAGCTCACAATCAATTAATCAAGGACCTAGCACTGTAGCATTGACAATCCTGTCTTTCCACATATCTCGAGCCCTCATTCTTGTCATGAGGTCATTCACACCTTCTGCACCAAGCCATGCTGTCATCTCTTTTGCTTGTTTTCCTTTCCTCTGCCTTCCCTCGAATTTTTCAGTTGTCACATGTTCCAGTTTCTTTCTTCTCATGATATGGCTGAAAAAAGTTGTTTTTTAATTTTGTTCATCAATAATCTTCTACAGTTTGCTTCCTTAACCTTTACCGTACGTCGTGACCCAAAAAAGGAACAGTCTTGGAAATTGGCTTCTATTCTGATACTACTAGCTTCCTATCAATATGCAGCTAAGAAGGCCTCAGGTATTCACTTTTGGACGTAGCCAAAGAGGCATTAAGAATTTTGGTCGGAAATGTTTTAAACAATGGCCCTTTTTTTACCTTACCCCCTATTCGTATGTCATGACCCAAAAATGGAACAATGGAAAATTGATCAAAACCTAAATTGTTTGCCATAATAATAATACAGTGGAATCCTCTTAATAAGTATCCCTCGGGACCAAGTTAGTTTATACTTATTAATAGGGTATACTTATTAAAAGGGGTGCTCAGTTGCACAAGTAAATAACATAAATTCACATAATCCCACTTAGGACAATAGTAAACAAACTTTAAATACTCCATACATGTAGGCTACCATCTTTTGTGTCAGAAAATTACATTTATTGAGTACAAATGTTAGAGGCTTTATACTTTAGTAAAACAATCACTGATCTTGGTTTGAGTTTTCTTATCTCTTGCCCTCTCATTAACAAATGCAATAAATTTTTGAAAATCATCAAAAAAATGATCACCATCCTTCTGGGTAGCTAGAAACAACTGAAGCTTCCTGCAGTACTCTATTGCCTTTGCGCCTGTGACAGTTTCAGCAGCCAGTTCCTCTATCTCCTCTTTTGGCCCTGTGCAGGTGTCTCCTCATAATAGCATCCTTCGCTTCGAACTCCCACCCCTCTCCCAAAACAAAAGCCATGTGCTTGCATCCTACATCATGTAAAGGGCCTAGGCCTAAGAGGTAGAAGTAAACCAGTCTGTTCTTCTTCTACCTCTTAGGCCCAGGCCTAGCCAATCTATGTTGTAGGCTATCTACAGTGTATTATACAGGTACCGGTAGGCCTAGGTTACCTCTCATCACTCTCCATCCTCCGCGTTGGCGATAACTTGACCATTGCATTTGTCACGGGCTAGGCCTATGCCTCGCTAGCAATACAAGTACAGTGTGTGTGGCTAACCGGTAGCCTTCGTCATGTTGTGTAGCCTAGGGGCAAGGGATTTATCAATCGGTGCATTAAGTAATAAAGACAGGCTGTTCCTTCTTTGGCTATCTTAGTCAGGTCTCCCCACTATGTGTATTGTATATTGGGCGCATGGCATGACGTAAGCTTACATGTACGTAATAAAAGGGCAGCTTGAAGAGGACCAGGCAGGCAAAATAATGCTATTATGCAGGTTATACGTTATAAAAAATATGTATTAAACGGTGTTTATATAATAAGGAATAATAGCAAAATATTCGAGCATTCGTATACGTAATGAATGGGAATATGTAATATCCGTGAACGTAATAAGTGGGTTCCACTGTAATATCATGTTTGCATGTGACAGCAAGAGCATGTGTATGCTTGATTTCTGGAATTGAACCGATTCGGAATAGATCTAATTTATCATGCAAATGCGAATTTTCCATGGCTACGATTCGATGTTTTCTTAATAGTGCAGCTGATGACTGACCTAGATTCCACACTGTAGGCTTACACACTTTCCGCTGTTGAATCGTAATGGTAACACTGTTGATTGTTTCTCAGTTCTAAAGTGCATTCCCTTCAGGTTTGTGGTAAAAATGAAATGGTGAGACTAGAAATGTTTTTGAAGCAATTTCACATGAGATAGAGGACAAAACTGATTCTAGATCTACTGTTCCAAAAATGGGTCACGATTACAAACTGCATAGTAAATATCAACGTACGGTAAAGGTTAATATATTAATGAGATTAAATTGACAACCATCTATTATATAGATCAGAATATAAATGTTCACATTCTATCTATTTTTATTTAAAGTAAACATTGAAGAATTATATATTTTCAGTAAATGGTGTTGCAACATGATTTATAGAGGACACTTCATATATTTTCTACTGCTACCCAATCAAAGATTCACTCTAATAACCAGTACCAATTAGCTGTCCTTATATATATATAATGCTGATCTAAACATTAAATTATCATCTTTTAATGAAATTATCATTTCATGTCTAACATAGGTGGTCAGCCAACCCCCATGTGCCATGCCACCCTCACACAAGTGATCATTGATGGTATTTCTACACCTCTTCCAGAAATTCAAAACATCAATGTTAAGGTATGAGAAGCTTGTAAAGTTTCACATGGAATAACAATCTATTTTAAAATTATTTTTTTATTTCATTATCAGCCAAACGTCATTCTATGAATGGATATTGATTTCTAGTCACATCAATAATGACCTCTCTATGTCTATCTACATATATCTATGATATATACACACTGATGTGAAAACACTAAAGTCATGTCTCGTCAATCACAACATGAGGTAGATCATTGACAAACTTGCACAGCTTATTCTTGACTGATTATTATTGTTGAGCATAGAGCTTTTGCTAACATACAAGACAGTTTCTCCTCAATTTAGGATGTGAACATACATTTGATAAAGTTCTTTCCGACTATCATTTTCATCCGTTTTTACGGCTGTTGTCCCAATTACAGGGTGTTATTCCGATAGAGTACTTATCTCTCATAGGGCTTCTTTCTTATTTACTTTGGAGCAATCAATTCATTGCCAGATTTTCTTCCTCGTGTCAACCAGATTGTTGTGGATTATGGATATCTCAGCTTTCCCCTTCCCACTAGTCGGCTTTAGAAAGAGCTTAGTGTCCAGCCCCATAATTCTATGTTGCTAAGGCATCACCTTCCCTGCTCTTAATTTGTATGGCCATCATTGCTTTCGCTGTGGTCAAAATTTTTAGCCAAGTAAATTGTCACCACTTGGAATCAGTAAACCCTGATTAAAGCTAACATTGAAAACATTGTATAAACTTTACATGGAAGGCTGATTTGATCATCATGAACCAGGACCATCACAGATGTCACATCCATTCCTTGGATTACCAGGGACATAGCTAGTTAAGACAGCACAGATGCAGATAGAAAAACTAGGTCAACTAAATTTGCTGTGCATAGAGTTATGAAGACATCATTTTAGATCTTGTCAATCTAGTGTGAAAGAACTCATTTAACTGCAAAAGATAAATAGATTTATCTTGTATGACTAAGTTTCTGAATGTCCATGCACATTTATAACATTCTGTGTATAAATTATGACATAAATCTAATGTTCTAGAAAAGCTGTCTGTCCGTTTTACATGTATGTATGTATGTATGTATGTATGTATGTATGTATGTATGTATGTATGTATGTATGTTCATACTGTTTTGTCAATAACTTTTCACTGGTTTCTATGGTATTTAGCTAGGAGACTCCTGGAGAGACGGATTATGTACAACTTGCAAGTGTGTGCTTTCTTCCACTGGAGGAGTTGAGGCTTCCTGTCAATACCAGTCCTGTGCTGCCTGCCAATCAGTGAGTCTGTACAATCTCTAAGTATATGACTGTGTATGGTTGTATTTTGTGGGTAATAGATCTAGTTATTGTTAGTTATAGGTGTCAGGGAGAGGTAATACATTTAGTATGGTTATAAGCCTACATGGGGTGGAGAGGCTGCCAAAAGTCATTTTCAGGATAAACTCACACTGGTACCTGGCATTCAAGTCACATTTGTGGCTCTAGCTTAACTGTTTGGCATGCAGCAGTAGTGCCATCCCAAGGGCAACAGCTTTACATGTATCAGGCAAGCTAAATTAGTTTAAAAGTAGCCAGCGGATCTCAAACCTTCTGGTGACTTTGTGCTAAGTTTCTTGGTGAACCAGGGAGTGCCTACCTGAGTGCCCTGTGATTGTAAAAAAATGGCTTTCCTCATGGACCACATAAAAATTGAAAGAATACTTAGTGGATCAACGAGTTGGAAGGTGACACCAGCATGCTTCATAGAGCACCCCTAGTTGGACAGGGTATAGAAGAATTCCTAGTCATCACCCATACTTGGCCTATCTCCAGCCATCTTGCAACTGAATGAAGGTTGACTCTTGTGACGAGAGAGTGCGGTGAGGGTAATGTAACCCTTCCTCACTCAAATCCATCTCATAGTGCAAGTCATGACTTCACCTTCTCATCCACATTCTCAGTAAAGTCCATGGTCATCTTCATAAACAAAAGACAACTGCCACCATAATAATATGTAAGGTAGGTAGTTTTGTGCCTCTAATAAAATCTCAATGTTTTATTATCTTTATTTCTAGTGTTTATCTCCATCGGAGATTGAGTATGTAATTTTCATTTTCCTAAGAATTTTTATTGAGTCGACTTTTTACAAATTTGTTGCTAGTGCTAGTCATAGAATGAATGTCCTTATCATAATCATAGTCTGTACATTCATCTAATTCCAAACATTCTCAGGGTTATGTACCAGTGAAGAAACCAGGTCAGTGCTGTGATGTTTGTCAACCCACAGGATGTACCGTCATGGGAAGGCACTATAAGGTAGAAGAATTATTTGTTCTTTTTTCGCCATTTCCAAAATTCTGCACCACACAAGTAGATTCTACTTAGAATGTATCTTAGTAGCTTATAATCTTAATGACTCATTAACAAATTTCCTCAAAATAGTAAATTAGGGTCACATTTTCATGTCTGTCTCACAAAAAATCTGCAGTCTAGATAGAGTACAATCTTCAATTCTTTATCAATAAACAAGCTATTCTATTGTTTTTTTGCGTTCTACTGTCCGGTAAAGTCCTTTAAAAAATATTTCTAATTGGGGGCACATAATCAGATGTTGGTGATACTGTTTTCTTGCTTCAGGGCACTCTGGGTGATGGGCTGAGAATTTGTTTGTTGTGCTTTTGAAGGGCGGGGCATTTTTGGTAGTAAATTTTGTGATTCCTCTCATGGAGACTCCTGTCATTATTTGTCATTTTAGGGTTTCTATTGTTTTCAAAATTAAATAAACGTGAGAAAACAAGATTTCAGCCAAATGGCTATCGCAGTGAGGTCAATTGTTAATAAGATCAGCAATATTGAGATATCGACAATAAGGAAATAATTCTATTTTTGTGCTTGCATTTATTCCTGGAATAACATCTAAGAATATAAATCTCGGTAATTAGTGAGAGATTGGCCCTCAATCAACCATTACATGAGGTACTGAATTCATTGTTGTTGATTTTTAATATTTTTCTTGACTTTCGATAATAGTGAGACCTTGAAATAAGATTAGTATTGGGTTCAGTCCACTAGTTCACTTTATTATCAGGTTTCACTGCCAATGTTTTTTTTTTCTTTCTCAGAGCTACAATAGCACAGTTTGGTATTACTACAATTTCAATTATATTTTAATTTATGTCATAAATATCAGTCAGTGGGTCCAGTTTTATTTTATTTTAAAATAAAATCCTAATAAATCTGAACGACTGATACTGACAACTTAAATTTGTACTCCAAGCATCCATATAGGCCTATATATATATAGCTAAAAATCTCTTGCAGCCTGGGGACGTGATACCATCTACAAGGAAATGCTTCACCAAGACATGCGAGCGTGACGTGTTTGATGGTCAGTTCATCATACGAGAAACTCAAGTTACATGCCGTGCAATGGACAAATTGCCACCTTGCACTAATGTAAGCTACTGTACATACTTTCTCATTGTATGTAAGCGTAACTGTCCTTTGTGAGGGATTGTGCACTGCATGCAATAGTCTAATTAGGACAGGTTTCAGTGTATTGATGGTAGCAAGATAGAGTATAGACTTGACTTTGACAGAGACAAAGTTCCATTTAGTATCCTATTCAATTTACTCACGACTCATACTATATCGTTTAACTAATTAATATTACTCATAGGCTACTTGTTATCAATATATTACTTGGTTACTTAACTATGTTGAAAAAATTCTTCCTGAGCCAAGTGGCACAGATTCCTCATCTCTCTGTCTCCCCCCCCCCCCCCCTTATCTTTCTTTGTGTACATGTATGTATATTTGTAAGAGTTTGTATATATTATTGATATTGATACATTTTGTGGTCCAGAGGGGCACTTAGTAAGGATTCCTATGGCAAATGTAAACTATGGCAGGAAAAGTTCAGTTCGCTGTGTAGGTACGCTCTGATATGGAATTTGTGTAATTGTGCCGAAAACTTACTTTAATTTACATTAATATGCCATAAATGTATTATATTGCATGCAGTTACAATAGAGTATAGGTCAGATATTCTTATACCAAATTATAATTTTTGTTCACTCATAACTCTATAAGCTTGAGGGAAATAGATCCAAGATATTTCCAGCCTTTAAAGTTACATAAATTGATTTAGATCTAACATTACATGTATTTCTTTTTTTGTATGGTGAATTAATCACTTTCTTTGGCTTTAAAATTTACAGGACACTGATATCTATGATGCAACTGGATGTTGTATGAAGTGCTTCCAACAGAGTAAGTTCATTCATAAAATTCTCATGCTCATGACTGATCCATGTAGGTCTACACTGTACTTACATTGACTAAATTGTTTTTCTTCTGCTTTCCTACTAGCTTATAGCCTCTTTTGTAATCAATCCAGGGCCATTTGAGATTAGTTCCTTTTGCTAATTCTTATCAGTAGTCCTGACAGTAGACTAGCAGTAACAGTGGTTTAGATTAATTTGGAAAAACCTACTCTATGCCAGATCAAATCCATTTTTAAAACTTAGTTACCAAGCAGTCCCCATCCACCCCCTACCCCACCCCCACATACACACACCACCACTTTTGCAATGTTAATCAGGCTCACAGGGTTTTGTTATATTCAAATTTTTTTACGCACCATCTGTACAGATCAAATGGTGGTATCTCAACTCTGTTATCGCTTCTTTCCTCCCACTCTTCCCCCAACTCTTTACATAGGTCTTTTGCTTAATATCATTTTTATCAATTTGCCTATATTTCATCTTTCATTTAATTTCATTCAATATTTCTTTAGAAAATCAAATGCAATAATGTTGAATCTATTTCAAATTGGTTACAGTATTAAGAAATTTACTGAACACTTGAAACTCGTGAGCTGTGCTTCCGCTCCATCAATGCCCTATATAATTTTTAAAAAATTAAAAGTGTTATTTTATTTTAATCTGCAGGCCCACCAGTGACCACTGCTTCTAGTCCTAGTGTGTGTGATTTCTGCAAACCAAAGATCAAATTTGAAAACCCCAAACTATCAGTTGGTTTCTTCCGTTGGGGGAACACAACTAGTGGCCTGACTTGTCGTAACATCGACCCTGTTCCTGGAGTTAAAGAATGCTCTGGATACTGCCCATCCACATCCCGTTACACTCAGGCTATGCAAGGTTTCACTAAATCTTTCCAATGCTGTCAAGCCAGTAAAACAGTGACTCGTGCCATTCGTCTTCTGTGTTCTGACGGCTCTCGCATTGACAAGGAATTCCAGATTCCTGAACTTTGCAGTTGCGCGTCATGCCCTGCAGGAATATAACATTTACAAAAATTATTCAGTCCACGGTCATTTGGACAACCAACTTGTTGATGCCGACCTGAGATACGTGTTGTTGAAAAACCTTACAATGTTGATTACATTTGCTTTCTGAAAGATTATATTTCTTTCCTCCATTCTGATTGCAGGAATTAAGATTAATAAAAGCATTATCTTTGTCATTACAAAGGTTGCTGTACAACATATTGTCCAGTATTTCAGATTCTGAAGTTGCCTTATACTTAACATGAGGTTCAAAAATATGTTGAATTTCTGGAATTGTGACAATATTTTCTTTCACCCTGCAAAGAAGAATGGTGAATAGCAATAATTTGTTATATGATGAATGCTACCAGGAGGAAATAAATTTGATAAATTATAATCGAATAATATGTGTTCCCTTCATACTTTCTTACCAAAATTTCCTGTATATAAGCACGTGTTGTTTTTTTCACAAATTTATTGGCTGTTGGTGGTGTCTTATTTATGCATATCCCCAGTCCAGCTTGAAAATGGGAGAACAAAGAATACTGTACTCTCAATCTTTTTGTGATGATGCATTTCTCACAAGAAGACAATGCCTCTATTTTGGATTACACTCAACATCTCAATTTGAAAACATACCAGTATTTCACTAGTAAAGAATTAGCATCTTGCATGGCTAGTTTTATGTGAAATTGTCTCAACATGTGTGGTCGAGAGAACTGAGCAAAGGCGTTAGTATCATCAATGGGGTAATGGGGTGGAGTAAAAGTTAAATATCCAGCTGCCAATGCATTAATTGTGAATGTGCTGTACGATGTTAGATGCAATAAATCTCTGGGCAGTTGGAATGAAGGGAGGATAGACACTAGCACAGTGAAGCCCGATTTTGTTTCATGTTACTTTGGTACCAGCCCATTTTTGAACTCAGTCAAATCGCACAAAAAGTTTGTAATATCCAATGTGCTCTCAATTTTTCTTATGAGCAAAGCGATGTTGGAATATATATATAAGAATCACATACTACAGAAGGTATCAGGTAGGGGACTTTTTAAGAAGGTTGTTTGTGTAAGCAGGAGTTTTGTCTACCGTTAGTTAGTTAGTTAATTTGGTGTTTTACGGCTCCTTCGACATCTATAGGTCATATCGGCGCCGGGACACGTTTTG
>JAUEKS010003341.1:0-10887 GCA_031762815.1 Tylodina fungina
AAATAATAGTTTTTCTAAAAGAGGTATGATATTGAAAAGTTATTTCCCTTTGCTTAGGCACAGGTCAATCTGGCTGGGACCCAGGTTAGGCACAGGGACATACTCAGTGGGGCCTCCTTAGGCAGGAAAAGAAAATGATTTATGAGAGAAGGGGTGGGGGGGTAGGGAAAAGGGGTGACTAATCACTAGACAGAAGACCAGAAACAATAAATTGTAGGTAGAGATGCGAGGATGTGAGTGTCAATGATACGCAAGGAACTTCAGGAAGAAACAAACTTTGGTGAATAAGGTTGGAGTTTCAGGTGGCCTTATCTAATCAAGAGCTACAGACTATTAGAGATACTTTGTGAGAAAAGGGGTCATAGAATAAGTCCGTCACTACAGTGACTGGCCGAGAAGTGTAAATGGAGTATGTCACTTTTCCATCCATCCCTAGAATTCTCTTGGACTCCCCATCAAATTATCTTGAGCTCAAAGTATCACCTCAGTCATCAATCTAGCCATTCTCATCTCTGTCCGATCTGGCATATCTTGTTGATCTTCTCTCAGTGCCTAGGTTTCTCTGCCTTAAGTCCCTTTGCTTCTCCCACATGACATATTTCCACTTAATTTTTACTCAATATTTTCTATTACCTTCTTCCCACAGGGACAATCACTTTCCTTATGTAAAGTACTATTTCTATAATTCACACAATCTTAGTTTTATCCATCTCCATCTTCAAACTCTTTCCTTTGAAGTCAGATTAATTCAAGATTCATGGACTACAATCAAGCCCACTTGTTTTACATATGAATGTGTGCTGCACAAAAGTCATAAATTATTATTATACCAGTCAGCAGAACATTAATGTGCTCTGCCAAGATCATCAGTGTAAAGCATATCCCACAGTAATCCCCTGTTCTTTTATTTACTACAATAAAAGACTAATAAAAGACTGTACTGATCTGTGATATACACCAACTTTCCCCTCACATGCATGTGTTAGCTCACTCCCACCTTCATTACTGTTCTAGCCCAAGTATGTGCTCATAACTCATTTTTTTAAATGTAAATGAATATGTATGGTTTTGTAAAGCAAGGTGTTGAAAATGTCTGCCTCACCACTTGATAGTTACTGGTTCGGGATTTGTTCTGTCCTTTGCGCACGCTGGGTTCGGGTTTGTTCTTGAACTCCATCCCAACATCTCGATTGATGTCCATATATGGGTGCTGAATGAGTTGGCTGCAGTTCATGCGCTCTGCAGGATCCATCATCACACAATTCTGAAACACACACACAAACCATGCAATGAATGTTTGCCTATTTAAGACACCTAGAATGAGTTGTGAACTTACTCGAGTATATTAATATCCTAAACATAAGGTAACAGTAGATAATCATGAACTTTATTATCCCCTACGAGTAATTCACCTGTATTCCATGCATGTGTAGACATTCAACATCCCTTTGCCACCTCATTTAAAATAGATTTAGTCAATTGAGAGAACTGACATACATTACTGGCCAAAACTGTTTTCACAACAAAAGAATGAGAAAGGGTTGGGGAGTAAAGAGTGTTTGTTCATAACTGACATCAACTCAACATCAACTCTAGATTTTTTCCTCCATCTCCACATGTTGCGCACTGAAAATTTTGACAAATGATAATGCACTATACAAACACCATATATTATCATTATACCAGTCAGACGAATGTTAATGAGCTCCACCAAATACAAACTTGAATGGGATAAACTACTCTTCCATTGTGACTGACTGATCACCTCAAGAAGGATAAATGTTAAAATTGTGATTCAATATAGGCCTTTCTCATTAAAAAAAATTTCTATCCTCAGCTTTCTGCCTAACCTCATTCACTCATCATCATGTCATCAACATTGCTTTGTATCCCCTCACAATGGATAACTACATCCTAGGCTGGTCTATCACTGACTAGCACTGCACACACGTTCTATTTATATATAATTTTTCCACTTGGCCGCTGATGAGAAATTCATTCCTACAAAGATGAGCAATTATTGGAGTTCTACAGAGGTGGCAGAAAACATTTCACTAACAATAGATAAAATTGTATATTCAATTGTTGATTTGTTTTCATCTTGAACAGCATATTTGTGAGGTGGCCCAGAAAATTCATGGAATTGTTGCATTGGCTTATTCAGGCCTACAGCCTCATTACCTCAAATATGGGCCACCTGTCAAAACTTTAGAAAACAGGTCCACATTAATCTTTAATACCTTAACTGCAGTTTTTCATCAAAAGTATATGAAAAAGTCATTCTAAATATTGAATTTGAATTTTTTTGATAGCATGCCCACTTATGATTACTTATTATGTAATCTCATTATGAAACACTGAAAGGACTGCCCAACATTAACGGTCATGCGAAGAACATTATTACTATTGACCTTATTTCACAAACCACATTATGAGTTCATTAATGGGCTTCCTGCATGCATGAATATAGCATCTTTGAGGTTTACCTGGAATACACCAGGTTTCCCGAATCAAGGAAAGACAACTTCCAAGCAATATGAAAATATATTTCGGCAAAGCAAATTATGGATATCATAATAATCTTTTGTGTTTTGTGGCTATTGTCCACTGATAACACGGATTATCCCAAAATACCATGTATCTCTTTATTAAAGGTCTTTACGATGATGTGCAGTAGTAATGCATTGATGATGATGATGATGATGATGATGATGAAAGAGATACACATAGCCATCCCTCATCTCTGATAGATTGGAGCCAACAAGACGACGTGTGTCGCACATTACGCTCGATGAGGAGTTGGCACCTCTTTCTGTTACTGGCTCAGTGGACAGAGAATCCCTGGCCTCTCAAGTCTTTCATTATTTGAGTGGACCACATTTTCAAAGGAGCATCACTGACACATTTCCATCCTACAGGACTGGCTTCAGTCGAGGACTTGGCAGGTAGATGACTTAACGGCATTCAATGGTTTCTGACCATCATTAGTCAGCCAATGCAATAATCACACTTGTAAGAACTTTCAGAAACACGGCATCTGGAATGCCTCCAGTTGTTTGTCGTCATTAGTAAGTGTTATCCAGGCTTGCCCTGTACAGCAAAACTGGCAGCATGAAGGATAGGAAAAACAGCATCTTTATCTAAATTCACAGCAATATGAATGTCCCAGATCTCTTCTTGAGATATGTGAATGCTGCTGCAGCCCAAGTGATGTACTTCCGACTTCCTGTGATGACTTGTTTGCTCTCGCTTTAACATAGGTATCTGAAGTCTTGCACGCGGGAGAGACTTCCACCGATAATGACTCCAACTGGTGATCTGCCTGTGGTCATGACAACTGTCTTGTTCTCATTTTTTAATGATTGTAATCATTATGTAATCATTAATCACAATGTAATCATTGGCTACATCAATGACTTTCTATATAACTTCCATCACTGCACTATGAGAACCAAAAAGCAGTAAGACGTCATGTGCAAACATCACGTCAATGATAGAGAATGTATCACTGAACTTGATCCAGGCAACTCCCAACAGAGCCTTTTGTAATTATATCAATAACAGCCTCAAAGCTCTGCAAAGAGGCTACATCTCCCTGGGAGAATCTGGAACAGACAGTATGGTCTCTGAGAGCTGACCATTAATCCATACCCTTGATTTCAGTCTATCATACATTTTCTTCAATATTTTAGTCGGATGACTTTGTCCAGTATCGACTCTGTCTCAAGAATATGACATAGAGATCATCATCTCAAGGCGTTGAAGGCTGATTGGAAATCGATAAACATCATGACTCTCTTATCATGTTGGAACCACTATTTCTATGGCCTTTCGCAATATGAACAGCTGAGCTGGGTAACAACGATTGAAGAGGAAGTCCGCTTTCTCCTCTCGACTGGCCCTTTTGTGGTATACACTGACCTGGGACTGAATTTGTATCATAAACTTCTTCGACAGTCTGGGCAGCAGGCTTATCCCTCAGTAGTTCTTGTATCCCCTCAAATTACCCTCCTCCAGAATAGGAATGATTATCGATGACTTCCATGATTTCAGTTCCATTTCTTCCGTCATATTCTTCCGAACAACTCAAAGATTGGCTGGTTCGAGTTCTTCTCTGTCGGCCTTCAGAGTCTCAGCAGGAACTCTGCCAATCCCTGTGGCCATTTCTATTTTTAGCTTGGAGATGGCACTGCTTGGTTTATCACTCACTATAAAACATGACTGAAGGATGAGGAGTGAACATCAGCATCACAAGCAAGTGCTGTTCCTGATCATTAAGGCATCACTGCTGTGACTGTGCCAAAGTGCCAAGCATTCATCCAAAGACGTTGTGTCTCCTTTTTTTTTATATGTAGCTTGCCGTTGTCGCACAAATTTGCTCATCCCGCTTCAACACGGAATATGGCTGTCTGCTGCTCATTGTAACTAGTCTGCACGCTCTTCAGTTGTCGTTTTCAACTCTCATAGTATCACTTTATATCTCTTGATGGAACATGCGCCAGGAGAAAGGAGAGTTGGTCATAGAATGAATGTCTCACCCATGCATCAGTGGCTACATAACACCAGTAGGAAAGAAATGCTTACTTACGCGACCATTATGAAAGGTGTGCCGTAATCAGATGCAATGTACAAAGTAAGTACCTGTATTACTAACAGGTGCAAACTTCATTGTGAGTGTTTAAGCGGCAAACAGTGCGAATAACATTAACGGTAACCAAGTAAACATAACGGCATACAACAGTGAAAAATTAATATCTCAGCTTCTAAATCTCATAGAGAACAACAGAAATACTTAAGAAGTTATAAATGAATGTATCATTCATTCAACTCTGCTTCAGATGAAGAAGTATTTTCAGAAAAGTGCTTCTCATTTTAGAATAATGTAGAATTAGATTTCTAGATCTACTAAAAGAAGGTGATCTAAATCTCCAGGGTAACAGATGTAGGCATAGTTTGAAACACTGTTTATTTGCTATAATGCAAAAACAAAGACTTGGATAAGTGAACCTAGATCAAGAGGTGCAGGAAGATCCAATGGATTTTTACTATCAATAGAAATTATACACATAGTTTTGCCAAATATACAACTTTTACAGTGAATCCTTCAACTGAGTGACTGACAGCTTCCATTGCTCATTCTTTTTACAAGATTTTCCTATGACTATTCATAGACCTTCAAACAAGGATATCAATACTCAAAAAACACAGATTCTCACCTGAAGGAAGGTCATTGCATTGGCAGTCATACCTGGATACCTCTCTTCTAAGGGTTCCTGTCAGGATAAAAACAGTTCTCCCATGTATTGTGTACATCATATACAGGGCATAAACACTGAGGCACACAAACTCTACAGAGCTGCACTAAATTCTCCCTGTGTACTCAATGTGTATACTGTTTTCGGTGCTCATAGAGTTAAATGATATGTGTACACAACATAGTGTGTGTTAATACCTTTCAGCAATAAGAGCCTAATGAAATCAATGTACATGTTTAACCATACCCTAAACATTAGACTTTATTGACAAACCAATACACTACTTACTAATCTGTCAGGCTCGGGTATGCTCATACCCTTGAAGAAAGCATTGTTGGAGAAAATCTCCAGATGCCTTGGTATGAGATCACCTGAAACAGTTGATTCGTACAGGTAAACATCATGTAGTAGAGATGATCATCGGATATCAAAAGAAATTTGGAAAAATGAATGGAAAGTTTCCCATTCTGAGAGGAAAAGATATATTCTAAAAAATCTCAGAAGAAATAAACATAAACTTAGGCATAAGCACGCATATCTTGTATAAACTTTATGGAATGAGTATATTGATTCCGTTAAACATTGAAGCCCAGGAGCGAATGCATTTCCCTGTTCATTACAAAATGTGAAATGGTACTGACCTAGAGTTTTGCGAATGAGGTAGAGCTGGTCAACATCTGATCGGCCAGGCCACACAGCCTGTCCAGTGAGGAGTTCAGCAAACACACACCCAATAGCCCATACGTCCACTGGTGGCCCATACTGTGTGTCCCCGACCAACAATTCAGGAGCCCGGTACCAGCGTGTGGCTACATAGTCCGTATACTCCCCCCCAGGACCAGCTGAGAGCAAGGATGGATGGAACACATAGTTGAATGGGTGGAAAAGCTGTGCAACTAAATCAAAAATTTGTTTGTTCATAGATCTTGTTAGCTGGGACTTGTTCTTCTTCAAACATCAAATAATAACTTGAAGGAAATCCAGGTCATATTTTTTTCAATGTATAACTCTTAGTCTGACTAATTTTTTATTGTTACTGTTTGTACCTTTGTCAAGGAGTAAACAACTTATCGGGTACCAGTAGCACTTCTAATGTTTACAGCGAGGCAGAATTTAAAGTAATAAATAATTGAGTAGAAATTTTACTCATAAAATATTGCAGAGGCAGTAACAGCTACATCCTACTCTTCTTCAACTTAAAACCACCATATATTCTTTAACATACCTAGCATATAACACGGATCCCACTGGTTTATAAATACGTTTTGACAGTCAGACCATGCAAATGAAAATAGATTCAAGAAAATTGATCCTTGCCTACTAAAATCACCACTCACTGCCTCTAAACGTTGCTCACATTAGAAAGGTTATACTAGTAGTGGAAATATATTCTATATTAAAAAGTGGACCCTAATATCTGTATATATCTACCATTTTAAGCTAGAACAAGGAAAGTGCCCAAGCTCGCAATCCAACTTATTAAAAAGAAACATGTTTTTCTTTACACTATATCCCACGGGCATAGAGTGGTATGGGCACATACCCTGCACATCACAAAATTACTTTTGGGAAAGCAAAAAGCGGAGACATCTGTAGACTTTTATAAATCTACTCAGAGTAAAGAGGGCATCCGGCCATAATATGGTTTCTCCAATACAAAAAGAAAGAGGCCTGGGCCTAAGGGATATTTAAAGTATCTGGTTAATCCCTAATATCTGGGATTACAGCCGCAAAACTAATGTACATAATGATGACTGTAGCCTTATAAAGTATCTTTCTTTAATACAAATGAAAACATTAGCTAACAATTGTGATAACAAAAGCATTTTCTTCAACTGTGCACAGTGAGAAAGAATGTAAATTTTTCAGAATTAAGACTGAAGCAATTAACAAGTTACAGCTACTGGTCCCGACAGTGAGAGCTATTCGGCTTACACTTTCCCTTTATCACTTGTTAATTGATTTGTTTTGCCACCAGATTCGATCCTAAATTTCCGTCTTTGAAAGTGTTAAATTCAATGCACACAAAAGTCATGATTAAGTTTACAAAGAATGTTCTGATCATCTCATTAAATTAACTGTTTTTTATGGATCACTGGACAAATATAATTATGCTCACATGTTTGTAACACAATTTACATAACCAAGCCACTGAAATCCTAACAAACCTAAATGGCAGCTTCATCATAAAACAATTCAATAAAATTAAATTTCATTCTCAATTCTGTTTAAAAAGAAAAACCTTGAACTGTTGAACTACATCTCAACTTCCAATAATGGTGATGAATGGAACTTGAATGTGCTGTTGCTGATTTTTCAATTGTAAAACATCAGTATTCATAGTCAACAGATCACAGAAGTCTAATTTAAAAAATGATATTGTATTGCATAGTCCCTTTTCAATTTCCATTTATTTTCAGTCATGCATTCAGCCCCAGAACAAAGGAGAGAAGCTGATCAAAAGCCTCTTTTGACAAGCATTCTAACACAATTTGGAATTTGGAATAAATCATGCAAAAAGTTTTTTAACCTTCCCAATCCTTTCAGTTGGATTCATGGTTAATACACCCACAGAGATAATTGCACACATCAGAGAGAGAGAGAGAGAGAGAGAGAGAGAGAGAGAGAGAGAGAGAGAGAGAGAGAGAGAGAGGGGGGGGTATACAAGCTTGATTTACTCTCCACAACCACACTCGCAACCAAAAACGGTTATAATCTCTCAGTACAAAACCATTTACAATCTAACTAAACGAGACAAGTTAAAATCCTACAGCGGAAGACAAGGTACAATCTTCCAGCATAAGACAATTTCCAATCTCTCATCATTAATGTAGTCATGAGGGATAAAATTAAATAATTTACTCAACCAGTGAAACAATCAAATTTTTCAATCATCACCAACATATCAGGAGCTATTTGCCTGTTATACCTGATTACAGAGACACTGACTGTAGCCAGACTACTCTGACTATGGATGTCTCTACTTTCACTTCCCTTCCTTTTCTTATTCGCCCGATGATCTATCTGCACATTAACTATTACCAAGGTCATGGGAGAAATTGTTTTCTCCAGTTCAGTGGACCATATAGTTTGGTTTGGTGACTAGATTAGTGGTGACTAGGGGGTGGAGGGGTGGGAAGAGTGGCTCCCCAAATGTAATAGACCTTATATCTTGTTTGATATAGTTTGCAATGCTGAAGACAAGCTTAAACATCTCCGCAACCCATCCGCATCTCTGTCTCCCCACAGCTGCGAATGCCTGATTTGTCAATATTTTAGTACTTAAATACAGATATTCTTAGACTAAATATAGCTGTTTGGAGTTTTCTGTTGTGCCTGTCCTGACAGTTCTGTCGCAAGTTTCTAGTCTTCCATTAGTCTTTCATGAGGGATTTTATTATAGGTTACACTTCATGGTAAGTCAGAGCATTGTCCAGTTTCTAGAACAGAAGATCCTTCTTTAACTAGATTGTTGGCTTCATCATTTCTATAAATATTGCAATAACCTGGCATCTACTGTAGAATTTAGAACATTGAGATTTTTCTATATTTTTTCAATGTTTTTGCCAGATAGTTCCTGTCTTTGGCACCACCTTTGTGCCTTTGACTATGATGTTGTCAACCAAGCATAAGTTTTCTATTTCTGTTTTATAATAAGTATTGAGGGCTTCAGAAAAAACTGAAATTTCCATGGTTTCCATTTGGCTTTTCAATGCAGAATTTTTAGCCAACATTTTCAACTTCTTTTACTGCACAGCCTTCAGTGAAGACTAATCCAATCTCTACTAGAATATTTGTTGTTGACGTGGGTGATTGTGAGATCCTTTAGCTTTTGTTCTGTGTGGTGAGCTTTATTATGGATGCTCCCTATGCAGCTGTAGGCAATAGTAAGGGATGGAGCTGCAAGCAGAGAAACATCGTTTGTGTTTATAATGCCAGTGAGCCATGGTGATGTGACAGTAAGTACTGGGGTACATGGTACCAGCAGCAAAGAAATCATCCATGACCTGACCTTTCATCAAAGACATGTTCCCCTACCCATACTTTTATTTCATAGAAAACTAGCATCAAGAAAACAGTAATGAACACACAGGGGACAAGATATTTTGCTCACTGGCGACGTTTCAATATAAAAAAATGAATGACTTAGTTTTACACCCCTTTTCAACAGATTTAAGGTTATATCAGAGGTGGGACCTACGTTTTAAACGTCCATCTCCGGTAGGACAAGGCGACTTTACATGAGCCAGGGCCTGAGAAAACTCTGAAAAAAATCTTGGGTGAACCTAGGCTTGAACCCGCGATCGTCGTCTTCTGAGGCAAGTGTTTTAACCACTACACAAAAGAGACCCCCCTTTCAATATAAAAAATTGAGAATAAAATATGGAAAACTTACTGAGCACCCTTGCAAAACCAAAATCACACAGCTTGACCTGGCCTCCTCGGGATATTAAAATATTTTCTGGCTTCACATCTCTGTGAATTGTCTGTTGGAAAGCATGGATCAAACATTGTTAACCAGGAAATCTGAGAGAGGGTAGAGAGAGAGACAGACAGTCAAACAGACAGAGAGACATAGAAAAACAGACAGAAGCAAATATGAAGATTGTGAGAGAGAGAGAGAAAGAACCAAAAGGGGGCAAACAGACAGCAGACAGAGAGATACAGACACAGAGAAGTGTAATAGGGAGGATTTGGATTACTGTAGGATCTAGTCTCAAACTCAGGGACTTCCTCTTCTGCTTCTTCTCTTCTTCCTCCTTATCCACCTTCCTCTCCTCCTTCTGCTTCGTTTTCTGCTGTTCCTTCTCCTTTTCCACTCTCATCTCCACCTCCTTCTTCTACTATTACTTCCAATCTATCACTATCTCCACATCAAGTTCTCTCTCAATAAATGGGTGTGACAGCATCATTTACTTTTATTGCTGTTGTCGCAGGTCTACTTGTTGTTGTGAGAGGTGTGTGATGTGCCTAACCCGCTAGTCTTGCCTCTACATAACTATCTCAATTCACTATTGTAAAGCACTTAGAGCATGTATTAACAAGATTTGTGCCATTTATAAAAGCTACCCTTGCTGTTGTCGTTGAACGTCTTACTGTTGTTATACAAAGTGAGTGATGCACCTAACTGACTGCTCCTACTTCAACAACTTTCTCTGTTCCCTATTTAACTAATATAAATTAACTATTATAAATGCTATCCTTGTTGCTGTAGTCCAATGTCAATTTGTTGTTATGCTAAGTCTGTGATGTGCCTAACTGACTGCTCCTGATTCCACAATTTCCGATCACTGTTTACAGCACTTAGATAGAGCATACGTAAATTAATATAAAAACTATCCTTGTTGCAGTTGTTGTCGAATGTCTACTTTTTGTTGTGCAGCAAGGTGTGAAGTGCCTAACTAGCTGCTTCTGCTTCCACAACTTTCTCTGTTCATTAATGTAAAGTGCTAGGAGCCGGATTAACAAAGATTTGTGCTATTTGTAAAAGCTATCCTTGTTGCTGTTGTTGTGGCATGTCTACCTGTTGTTGTGGCATGTCTACCTGTTGTTGTGACATGTCTACCTGTTGTTGTGACATATATCTACCTGTTGTTGTGGCATGTCTAACTGTTGTTATGGCATATGTCTA
>JAUEKS010003452.1:0-10876 GCA_031762815.1 Tylodina fungina
GAAGCCGCCCTGCTCTATGAGGGTGTGTACGATGTCTTCCGGGATCTGGGACACCTGCACCAGCCCATCGTAGGTTTTGAACTCCAGCCGGATCAGCGTGGGCCACCAGCACTTGGCCAGGTTTCGGCTGTTCATGCTGTTATACTCGTGGTGCTCGGCCACGCTGTGGGGCGGGGAAAAAACAACAACAAATAACTGGAGGTGGGGATGAAGATGGGGACAGGGGGGAAAAAGGGAGGGGGTGGGGGGGGGTAGGTAGGGGGTGGGGATTGACACAAACAGAGAGAGAGAGAGAGAGAGAGGGAGAGAAAGAGAGAGAGGGAGAGAAAGAGAGAGAGAGAGGGAGAGAGAGAGAGAGACTCAGATATGGTGGTGCGTCATAACACACTTTACACCAGTGTTTCTCAACCTGTGGTACGTGTGTACTAACGTGTGTACCACTAGTGGTACGTGAGAGCCCTCCAGGTGGTACGCCAGCATCCCCTGGACCCCTTATAATATTCACACAGTATTTTTAACATCCAGCTATGAGGTGGTACGCGGGTCAGGGGCAAAAAGCTTCAAGTGGTACGCAGCAAGAAAAAAAGGTTGAGGACCACTGCTCTATGTGGTGTTAATTACCAGTTTTGTTTACATAATTGGAGGGCAAAGATACCACAGAAGAGATTCAGAAAATGTTTGTTGTTGGTAAAAGATTTTGAGCTCAATAATTATATAGTATATCTTTTTTAAAATTTTGTAGTGCTATTAATTGTGCCTGTTCCTGAGTCTACATATTTTGTGGCAGGTGCATTTGTTTGATCCAATTTTAGGCTGTGCTTCTTTCATTTAGTCCACATATTGCATAGTACAATTATTATGTTGTATTTGTATTATATCTGATTTTATGTTAGAATACCGGTGAACATCAGTGAGCCTTGGTACCTATTTGAAGTAATTTGGCGTAGGAAGGCTTCTACTTCTGAAGTAAATATTAATAATCTAAGTAGAAACGATAGAATGTTTTCACTAATAAAGTATTGGTATTTTGTTGTACTGCGCAGATGATTTTATATAAGTGTATTTGTAATGTCTCCCCACTTTCGGGAGTGTCAAGCAAACCTTCATCCTTCACCCCAGCCCAAATCCCACCAAGATTAATTGCGTCTTCATGTCAAGAGCGGGTTAGAGCATGCATTATTCAGACCTGCCATTTATCCTGATTTAATCAGGATATCCTGATTTTTTTATAAGATGTTTAGAGCAGATATCCTGATTTTTTTTTAGTATTAATTGTTAAAAAATACTGATTTTTTTAACATTATATTCTTCATTGTATTTGTTGATCCTGATTTTTTTTTCTCAAATACTGATTTATTTGACTGGGTATCCTGATTTTACTTAAAATATTGTGGCAGGTCTGGATGTCTCTCCTGTCCCATGGTACTGATTCCGTGAGATGTCACCGCAGGCTTTATTTGAGCTCCTCTGTGGCCCTGTCCATAGATGGTAGCTTGATACCAAGGCCAGCCACACTGTCCACACAGCTTTCAGGGGTTCCCCTTTAGCAGTGGCGCCAGCCTCTCAGTAGAGTTGTGTAGGCTCAGCATTTCATTTTAGGATGGCATTCTTGGTGGTGAGAAATGTAGACCCATCGGCTTTGATACACACATGCGCACACACCAACATTTAGAACACAACACATTGCCAAAATGGCTTATCAGACAGCGGATATATTATATGGACATATAAGTATACTACGCTATGATGAATGCACTACACTCCTTAGTCCTTGTAAACAGAAATGAAAGAATGTTTATCCTCCTTTCTCTACCCCCATCACCAGTGTTCTCCCACTTTGTGTTTGTTTCAATTATGCATTCATGGGCCAGTTAGGCCCTTGTTTGGGGCATTCCCCTTCTAAGAATTGTTATTATCAATGTGTATGTGTCCTCCTTAATCCCAGGATTACACTTTCTTTGGGCCAGTGCTTTGGTTGTTTTTTTTTCAGGCCCCCTCAGTGAGATCACCTATAGTAGGAGGGGCAGCAGTACATTGCTTGCTTAGTTATCTCACAACCATTTCTATCTCTCATGATTTTCCTTCAAATTGAAATGATGATGCCCAAGGTGGTGCATTTAGTTTTTCAGTGTGAACTTGTGTGTAAAATTTGACTTATGACAAAACTGATTTGATACATTTCTATAATCAATTAGTCGTTTAAATGATGCCTTTGTAATGTGAAAGAATAACACTGCCAGCGTTGCAGTAGAATCCAACAACAGTAAATCTGTTGTACAGCAGAATTGGCCATTTATGTATAAAGTGAGGACGCCCACATGGCTTACTTCATGTCTGATGTGGCATTGCAGTATACCACAGGGCAGCACAGTTCATTAGTAGTCTCCAGCCCACACCATGGACTCAATTCTATTGATTGTGTTTTCAGTGTGCTTTGAGAGTTGAAGACACATTCTGTCACTTAAATAACCTATTTGTGTTGCAAGTGACGTAAAACTTTAACTTTAACTTAACTTATAAAGTGAGGAATACTATAACCACAAAGCTTCAGTTGTTTTTTTTTTTTTTAGCTCACTTTATCTGGGCATAAAATGGTTAATAATAGAATTATTTTGATAAAAGTTTATTTGTGGCTGTCTCAGATAGAGTTATTATTATGACTATTGGCTAGACACTGATAACACTGGAAGAACTTTGCAGGGGATACCTGTGTTGTCATCTGATTTGGTGACTATGGAACTACCTGAACAGACTGCTTAGTTTTATGTTTGCTACAGGAAAAAATTAACTGATAACACCAACGCTATGGTTAGTTGAGGAGTATTATATTTGTATGGTAACAATTTCAAGAAAACCTTGGAAATTTATGGCAGCCAATGAAGAAGAGAGTTCTGACCATTTCATTTTCAGATGTGAATTGGGATTCTCAAGAAAAAGCCTAAGGATTTCAGGTTGAAAATTTTCACCTTATTGAGTTATTGGCTCAATTTGTGTTTGCCTTTTTTGGCAATTCGTTGCTTGAAAATGCTTTTGGAAATGTAGATCCCTTTTTGCAAACAAGCTTAGCCTCAGCCCCTCAATCGCAGTGGGCAGTTACATACAAAGTATTATGTAGCAGTTAGCCATCTGAAGCTTTTCACATTTTGTTAACTTGGTTTATAATTCGTTTCTATTCCCTTCTATTATGTTTTTGTATTCATTTTGCAACTTTTTGTGTGCTTCAGTTTATGTTGTGGTGCTTTCTGTAAAAGCCTTGCGTGCCTTGCTGGCATATGCCATTAGCATAACTGTTTGGGTCAGGAGTCCAAGTCATCTAAAGGCTTTGCTGCGTCATTTCTTCTTAGAGCCGCTATCGCTCTTTTCTATTCTTTTTTTTTTTTCGTAGCTAACTAATTGACCATGTATGAAATTTTCTTGATTTTCCTGGTAACTACACAAAGCACTGGCCTTCCATTGAAAATTAAAGATTTCGGCTTTTTTCTCTCTCCCCGACCTGAGCTGTTTTATGTCATTCTTAACCCAATGCCTATTGCATGCTGGTAACGGTCAGTCATGGTTTCTTTCATCCTTACTGGCTCGGTCAAGTTTTAGCGCTGTGCTTGACCCAATGAAAGCCTCTAGTTTGTGTGGTCATAACAACGGATTCATGCTTCTTGTGGTCCTGAGTTGATGTTACTACATTGTGTGCCGTCTAATAACATTGCATGGTGAACCCCATTGTCTAGTGCAAGGCTCGTCATCCTTCAGTGCTGATATTTCAGCCGTTTAGGATTGATATTAAATGTTATTTTGTCCTGGAACAGCTGCCCTTTGTCATACCCAATAATATTTTAGCAGCATAGCTTGATAACTAAGTGTACAAGTAGGACCGGGCTTGATGTTCATCTAGAAGGAACTGCTTGTGAACTGCTGGCATAACAAAACCCTCATCCTACCTTAAATTTGAAGAAATTAAAACACCTCAAATCATTCAAAGTTCATCATTTTTCTGAATAATATAGTGGCAATTGAGCTTAATGAGAAATGAAATATAAAGATCCACCATGTTTTGTAGTTTGTATTATTAAATGTATGTATTCTTGATATTCTTGGATTATCAGCATCTGAGGGACTGGCAGGAAGTGACTGGGGTCTTATCTTTGGGAATTCTATCCATTGCTGGTCGTTCATTTTACAAACTTGTTGGATATAAAGGATGATTGACTATTATTTGATTTCTTTTTTGGATTTGAAGAAACTAATGTGTACTTACTGTAAAGATCTGGTAGGGGCAAAGAAAATGACTCCTATTTACAGCTGTTCTTTTTTAAAAGGGAACAAGCACAAAATGATTAGTGTACTTTGTCCACGATAAGAGTAGAAATACGAATTAATTACTGATACCTTTGTTATCAAACTGATTGATATTAGTGATTGTCTAAGAGATAAAACGTGCGCATGTACACTGTCCAGAATTATCACATGGTATGACCATTAGAAAAATCTTGTAAGACAGACCTGCATATAGCACTAGTTCGATAGCCACACTGTGCATTACAATCAGTTTGAATCGTCTTCTTTGCTGATAAATTTAGTTTTTCAACCTTGTGAAAGTTGTACAGAATTTTTGTTAAACAAATTTGCGAACAGGTAATGAAGACCATTTTCCATATCTCGTTTCATTTCTTTCGTTTTAAACTTCTCATTTAGTAGATATTTGAGTATGTTATCATTGTCTGTCCAACTGAAGCTATCATTTGTTGCAGCTTCATTTATCAGAATGCTTTGTTGACCATGTGATAATCAGTGTTGTCCATTCTCTATTATTCTTTATGTTATTTATCATTATTGTTGTATTATTATCATCCTCATTGTTATTGCTACTTGCAGGCTCTTCAGTGACCAGTACCGTGGGTTCTTCCAGTTCCCCGGTCCTGTCCTCCAACATGGTCTCCATCCCCAACAACACAGCCACACCTCAGAGCTAAACATACAAGAACTAGTGCAAGTCTTCATCCTATTTCCTTGCCTGCCCAGAACGGATCATGGTGGTGATGATAATGCCCTGGCCCTTATGTTTGTCTAACAAATGTGAATTTGTCAGTACAATTGTTTTCTTTTACATTTTCCATGTCTATTTTTTTAAGGGTTTTTTTTTTTCGTGGCTAGGTTGGAAAGGTCATAGGCATTGTTATCAACACCATTTTTGCCATTAATAAGTCAGGAAGTTTCACCCCTCGCAATCTGTGTCTCTGTGAGCCGGGCAATGTTGGTCATTGATCGTTGTCCATTCAGTGATGGAAATGTCACATAGTGTACAGTTCAGAGAGGTTTATATGCTGTTCATCACTGGTCACAGAGTCCACAGGCAGAGACAGAGGCATTGACCTTGTTTAGACGTAGGTCTGTCTGATTGGTTGGTAGTAAGTAACCTGGCAAGACTTGCCAGCCTGTGTTTGTAATCTAAGCCAGGGAAGACAGGCCAGGGCACTGTGTGCTCACTCTATCTAAGAGAGACATTTCTGGTGTGTGTGGAGGAACGAGAGAGATAGACAGGTGGACATACCGTGACAAGTCAGTAATAAATACAATAGGGAAAGAAAAAAAAATGAATGATTTTTTTTCCAGATAGTCTTGTTTCAAAATTGTCATTAACTCATTTGTCATCCTAACTTTATTGCATAAACTCCCAATGTGATGATGCCAACACTAGCTAAATAAAAAAAGAACAAATTTGTAACTTTTTTATTTTTCACTTGATAAAAATGCTTCAATACATTGAATCTCTTGAAAGAATATGTTATCTTACTAATTCCATTGTGTTTTTTCTGTTGCAAAATAGTTGAAATTGGGTTTTCAGGCGGGGAAGGTGATCTCCAGAACAATTGATCTAGACTGACAATCGAGTCAATGCAAATTGCAGCAACTATTTTTTTTTGTGTGTCATATATCGTCATTTTCATCATCGTCACCATTCTAGTATGGCTGCAGGCCCTGACTTGAGGCAGCCCTGTAGTGTCTGGCTCTCTCTCTCTCTCTCTCTCTGTAGAGCTGAGGAGTTGTGCCACCGGCTACCCTTCCCTGCACTACGGTACATGCTTTGGGTGCCCAGCCTTACTATTCTATTCTACTCTAGGCCTGCAGGGATCCTCAGCCAAGGCACAGGTACTCCTGGGTTCCCAACACTATGGAAAGCTTCTCTGACCTCACACATACACACTAACACTTGGGAATGATAGAATAGTGTTAAATTTAATTCAGACTTTTCACATCTCTGCTTCGGCTGGGACCAATAACAATAGAATGCTTTACTTTCCTTTTTTTTTTCAATAAAAAAAATTTAGGACTGAAGATTCTTTTTACAAAGTCCTCAATAAATTTTGATTTAACCGGCAAACACATCACCTCTGGAGTCACACAAGACTGATGATTTAGTCATGGTTGTACAGAAGGATGAAGGGGTTATGTTATGAAACAAATTCCTGTGACTACAAATTGACTGGCTTGTTCAGCTATTGTGTGTATTGTTGTGTAGCAGAGAATGTTAGTTCCAGTATTATTACACTGAGCTTCGGGTATGTTTGTCATTCTCCACTTGATGCTAAACTATGAAGGGTTTGACAATGAACATAAAGCATGGCATGCCAAAAACCTGAAATGCAACAGGGGAATATAATAAAAAAGCAACTCACAGAATATGCATTACGAACCAGACCCCAGATACTTTTGATCTCAGATATATGCAGAAAAAGGTGCACCTAATTTGTACCTACTAATAGACAGTATATCTTTATATTTTATGAAAGTAGAGAGGATATGCTCAGCTGGTTCTGTGAATTTATACGTTGCAAAAGTACTGGGTAGTGAAGTGAGAGAAAGTACAATGGTTAATTTATTTCATCGCACATCTTCATTTCAATTTCATTGGCTACCTACAATTTATTGGTCCTCTGTTGCTTTAAAAATGTAACTTACAAAATATAATCTTTGTCATTGTTGATGATAATATTTAATGGTTTAGCTTATCAGTTATCCTCAACAAAGAACTGATCACTCGGCATGTTCGTGTTTGAGGACAATACTTTGGTCAATGCTTTTCTTTTTCTCTATTTTAGGTACCTTGAGACTGAAATATGTATTCTTTTTTATCAGAATTTTTTAGAGAAGAGATTAATTTGAATATTTGAAATGATAATATCGTTTTCGTGAACTATATTTAACATTAGTTATTTCAAAATTGTGTGTTGTCAGCTAAGTCAGATAATCAAAAAGTAACATTTATCATATTTTTTTAGGCAGCAATGACCAATAATTTGTAGTAAACTTCAGAAGGGTTCTTTTATTCTTATTAGGTTTCCATGTTGGATTTTTGCTTATTGTTTGGAGGATGGCAATGCCTCTGATAAATGCTCACACTCCAAATGTTCTCTCAAAGACTCAAAGGTGTTTTTTGTTTGTAGTGTATGGAATATCAACTTTGGCAGTGGAGTAAATCTGTAGCCACTCAGAGGAGTGGCAAGTCTATGGTAGTCTGTGGCCTGTCTTAAAATAATTTGTAGGTATGTATGTGTGTGTGTGTTTGTATGTCAGTGAGTAGGGAAGATATTTTCCTGGCCGGTCTACCTCTAATAGGTTTCGCGCGTATGTGAAATGCCAGCACAGAGGGCTGCTGTTTTGCTGCTTTCGTGGACCTTTAACACGCTCACATTGGATTAGTGTGTGTGTGTGTGTTGGTATGTACTGGCGTGCATATATGTATATATATGTGTTAGCGAGTATGAATGTCCATGATCTACAGTCCTGAAGGAAGTCTACATGAGTACTGGGAGTGTTTTTGCACGTGCAGAGCTCACTGTGGAGTATGTGTTCACTTACAAGTGGACATGCGTATGGCTCTGTGTTATTCACAATGTGTGTGTGTGTGCACCTGACAATGTTTGAAAGGAGCAGACATTGTTATGAGAGGTACATGGCCAAGTTGTAGTTCACCATTTAATTATTTATTTAAATCTCAGATTCAGGTTGCAACTTACAAACTGGCAGCTGAGTGAAAGACTTGATCCGTGTTCTCTGTGTAGGCTGTGCCAGTTCCCCTTGAGGGCTGTCACGGTAGACGGTCTGATTTGCTTGTCTATGGTTGTGTGCGGTTCATTTCATCCTATTATTTGCGAGTGCACATATCTCTTATAGTTTGTTCCCTGCTCTTGTAAATTGTCTGTATCTCAAGAAAGAAAGGAGCATTTATTTATTTTTAAAATTTTTGTTCGCCTCTAGGCATACAAAAAAAAAGATAATGGTGTACCGGTAGTTAAAATAAATGAGAACTATGAAGGTTAGAATTTGATCCTTTCTTGGAAGTTGTAAAAACGAAAGTATTCTTTATTTCATAAAAATACAAATTTCTGTGACCTCTACTTTCTGTTGTTCTGTTGGGGTTTTTTGTTTTTGTGAAAGCTGCTCATAGAAGCAACAGAAACATTTTATATGACTGTCAATGCAATTACAGTATTTTTCAAAAACTGTTTCTTGTCTTATCTAGCAACACATTTTTTCAGAGATTATGTTAATGTTTAAGTTGAAGAGGGCAGCATTGGTCGGCAATGAAGTGGGGTTGATGTCCAGATGGGTATTCTCAGCTGGTCGGTCCACTTGGGAAGTTAATGCCCTTGCTACAGCACTTTATTCACACTGTGACCAGGGTCGAAGGTACATCTGTTTATCTCGTAAAGGAAGGGATAAAGAAGAAATGTATGTGTGGGTGTGTGTGTGTGTGCCTGTGGGAGAGAGAGAGAGAGAGAGAGAGAGAGAGAGATTTTGATGCATCAATCTCTCAATGTCATTACAGGCAGTAGAAATTTTTGTTAACATTTCTTCTTCTAGGCATCAATTCAGTGAGATTTTCAGGTCCCCTGGTCTCTGGTGTAGTGATAAGACACTCGTCTCAGAAGACAAAAAGTCCTGGGTTCGAGCCCAGGTTCACCCAAGATTTTTTTTCAGTTTTGTCTGGCCCGGGCTCTTGTGGAGTCGCCTTGTCCTATCGGAAATGGACATTAAAAGCGTAGGTCCCACCTCTGATGTAACCGTAAATGTGTTGAAAAGGTGTGTAAAACTCAAGTCATTCAGGTCCCCTTTTTTTAATACAAGATGGTCAGTATAGTCAGACACACGAGATGGCCAGTCTTGTCTGACATCGTCTCTAGTACTGGAATAGTTGCACTAGGTGATCTTATATTATGACATATCTCTATGACTGGAATGGCTGTTGAAGAAGAAAAGAAACTACTCCCTCCTCCATCGTTTGTAAATTACCGAATATAGCAAGAAAGTTGGCTGTATCTCTGAACGCGCTGATGATGTCCCTTGTTACTAATGTGGATCTTCGTAATAAATACATGAATAAATTTGTTCCGTCTTTAACTAGTGTTCTTTTCATTTCTTGTGTGCTTTAGTTAGTTTTGTTCATCTGTTTACAACTTGTATGCAGGAGAGATGTGTTGAAGTGGGGTGTAAAACCCAAAAGTCAAAGTCAAAATCAAAGCAGAGGCAAACGCGATGGAGAAATGATGGGACGAAATAATACTTAGAGATGGTCTTGGAAATGAAAGAGAAAGACAGGTTGTACAAAACGAGGCAGGAAAGGAATGAGATTGAAGAAAAGGGAAGAGAAAGATGAGACAGAGAAGGAAAGGCAGGAGAGGAAGGAGATTGAAGAGGCCAAATTCAAGATATAGAAAAACTTCAATTGCAGCAGGAAACTAAACTGATGGAGCAAGAATATGTTCTGGAAAAGCTACGAATACCGCTGCGTCACGATGAAGGAGATGGGATATGAATGGCGACGGTTAGATCTTATTCTAGTCTGCCACAGTTGCTCTCTTTTGTCCACCACAATGATGACATTTTAGACCAACTGGCTCCAGAGGTTTGCTGAGACCAACAACTGTCCAAAGGATGTGTGGCCTGCTTAGCTGTCGGCCTTGTTCACTGGAAAAGGTCTCGACTTTTTTTGTCGGCTGTCGAATTAGAAAGCTAGAGACTTTGACAACTCAAAACTGGCCTTGCAGAAGCAGTATAGTATATTTTAACCGAAGATGGGTACCATTTGATGTTTCGCCAGTGCCAGCCGGAAGAGGGTGAGAGCCCCAGTATGTTCGTTGTCGTCAGTCTGAGGACTTGTCTAGAGACATGGGTGACGATGTCGGAATGTAGGCAGACCTGTGAAGACCTACGAGGCATGTTAGTGAGAGAGTAATTAGTGGATGCTAGTCCTGCCGACCTGCCTGTTGCGATTCCTGGATAAGCTAGCACAAGTGACAGATGCTTTTCTCGTGGCTACAGATGGACAACTACGAACTTATGAGAAAATCATCAGATCAGGTCGGCTCATGGGCAGGATCAAGCAAGAATAGCGGCGGCAATGATATGTAAAAAGGTTGAGCATTGCTCTGTGGGTTGCAAAGGAAACGTTTCTGTGAGGGACGATGTCCGACGCGTTCGATGTCGTGAGGTGGGGTGCACCTCTAAGGTGGGCAAGTATGTGTCTGCAAGTTCTCGAAGCGCAGTCAGCCACACCAACGAGGGCAGAGCCAGCCGTTGTGACTGCTCTGATGGTGATATCATAGCGGCGGCTCATGAAGAATGGTTACAGTTAGCCAGTGGAGAAAGGGTCGCTGTGGTAATTAACTGCGGAATGTGTAGTGATATGAAGCCCACATAGGATATGAGACTACCTATTATGAGGGGACGTGAGGGTCTCTGTTGTGTAGTGGTAAGACACTTGCCTCAGAAGATGAATGTTGCGGGTTCGATCCCAGTTCACAAAGATTTTTTTTCAGTTTTCTCTGGCCCACGGCTCATATGGAGTCGCCTTGTCCTAGGCCTATCGGAGGTCTCACCT
>JAUEKS010003563.1:0-10875 GCA_031762815.1 Tylodina fungina
AGACTCCTAATGCATTGTGTTGCCCTATGGTATACTGCCATGCCACTCATCAGACATGAAGTAAGCCAATGGGCTTGGAAAAAGGGGGGGGGGGGGTGAGACCGTGTTGTGCCTAGCACCGGTAGAGAATAGCGTACGTGACCGACTGCAGAGACGCTTTCAAACAGCAAGCACATGCATGGGCATAAGTGTGACATAATGGCTTCAGCGAGCTAGTGAGCGAGAGAGAATAAATCTAGAGCTAGTAGATCTAGGGCCTAGTAGGCCCCTACGAGTAGGCTCCATGTCATGTACTAAGGCAGGAGGGGGGGGGGGTCAAAAAAGAAGAAAAGAAGGAGAAAGGGGTGCGAAGACGGTACGCTCTGGTATCTCGTACCATAGAGAGCAGGGGAGGTATATGTGACGTATGTGATGGCTGTTCGCGGAGCCGACGATCGATGTGTACTAGCCAACATACCAGGCAACATTTCCCGTCCACTCCGCCAGGTCCGCAGGCCAAATGAAGCCTCAGTTTCGAAGAAAAGCAAGTTATTTTCCATTTCCTCATTTAGATCTTGATCCGAAGTTCGGAACTGAGGCCAGTCTTCGTTTCCGTCGTCCTCCTTTGAGTTCCGCAGAAAGCCGACCTGAAGCGGAAAGACGCCCAAGCCTAGTTGTAATTGCCATTAGGCCTATATATTATATAAGTGATAACCCAATTGGGGAGAACGGGTAAAAATGGGGCTAGGGCGGATATTTTTAGACCTTGTCCGTCCTCGGGACTGATAAATCTTAACCCTAGTGGATTCCCTGCACTAGCCTCAGAAGACGAAGGTCGCTGGTTTGAGCCCAGGTTCACCCAAGATTTTTTTTCAGTTTATCTGGCCCCATGTCTTATGTGGAGTCACCTTGTCCAATCAGAGGCGGACGTTTAAAGCGTAGGTCCCACATTTTTTCACCATTTCTGTATCACTTCACCATTGTAATTTATATTTCTATATTGCTGTATGCTTTATTTTAATTTCTTTAAATGAACAAGGCTAATATTTTGATGAAGAGATATTGTGTTTGGATCTGTGTCCTCAGGACATGAAATATTTGCCTGATTATATCAAGTTCAAGGAGTACCCTAGACATCCAATGAAGGAAATATTCACCGCGGCTGGGGATGACTTGCTGGAGGTTTTAGATCTGACATTCGCCCTCAACCCTGCCAAGCGCTGCTCAGCCTCACAGGTACAGTTGACTACTACATCCCTAATACTGATGGGATTCTTCCTTATTTATACGCTGACTTGCTCTTATTAGAGCTAGTGTGGGTAGTTACGCTAACTTGATGAATTGCAATTCGTCACTTGACTATACAAGTCGCGGGTAGTGATACAAGGTATCAAGCTGGTATCAAGCTAGTCTTGTTTCCATTCTGACTATTCGACAAGAAAGCGAGTGAATCGGGGAAGTTGATATCCTGCGGTTTCGTTACGACTTTATTGTATCGTTGTATTGTGAGTACTATTTAGACCTAGCCATTACTGTTGAAGTTAAAAGGCTTAAAAAACGGGAAGTATGCATAAATGTAATCACAACAAAATATTATTATTACCGATGTCTTCTGTCTCACGTAAGCGTGTCGGGTGAGGGCTGAGTCTCTGTTTGATTGATGAAATGAAGGTCACGTGTGGAATCACGGCTTGCTGAGAGCTTAGTGGCTTGCGATGGGCTTCATAGCTTGCTACCAATTCGCCTACACTTGTGTAGGCTTGCCTCGCGCGTGCGTGTGTGCTAGAGAATTACCATCTTGCAAGAGAAAGGTCTCATTGGTTAAATGAGGGTCACGTGATGAATTGCAACTTGACTGCTGGCTTTGATGCAAATTGGGAGTTAGTATCAAGCTCATTGGCTCCATTCATTTGATGACGTCATAGCTTGCAAGCAACAAGTCAGTCCGCAAGTCGGCAAGTTGAATTAACTTCGTTGCTTGCAAGGCCTAAAAATAGATTACCCGCACCAGCCCTAGCTCTTGCGTATTAGTAATCTCTTATACTTGTTGCTAACTCATACTTTCTTGACGTAGTCTGTCAGATTCTTGCTGTTTATATTGATCGATTCTGTCAAAGTAGGACTTGTTCAACCACATCTGACATTTTCAAGGAGTGGGAAAAAAAACCTTTCAGATTTTACCCCTACAAAAGTTGTATGCGTCCAAGGCCAAGGCAGAATCGGAATAAAGCTTTTACCCATTAGTTTTGCTGCTTACCATGAAACTATGACATGCACATCAGCCTGCTTGGAATCAAGAAGGATGGCACAAAAGAGAAAAAAATTCAACTGTGAAATATTATTTGACAATAACAGAATTGAGAATTGAAAACTTTGCAAAGTGTCTTATTTCAGCAGAAATCTTATTTGTGAATCCTTTCTGCAAAGCCTTCACTAATTTCTGATTATTTACGTTTTCATATCACTGCAAGAGGCCAGGCTGGTAGAATATATCTAAAACAACATAATTAATATAGATATGAGAAAAGCTATTTAAGTCAGCTCAGCCACTTTAGTATAATATAGTCAGGGCAGGGAATATTTCCTTGTCACTGGCACCGTGTAACCCAGTACTGCTTGCTGCCGTGCCTCACCGGTAGAGAATAATGAGATTGCGTGCCCAGTGCATTGTAAAAACTGACATGCTGGAAGAGGAAAGCCAGGACACTCACAGTGTGGCTGACACTAGGACGGGTATCCGACCGTAAAGCTTTCACTCCGAAACATTAGAAAGAGACCCGTAAAGAGATATGTGGTGTCTCAGGCAACATCCTGCCGTCAGAGCCAACAGCCATAATAAAGTGGATGATAGTGGTGGTGGTGGTGGTGATAATTATGATGATGGTGGTGGTGGTTTTGGTGATGGTGGTGGTGGTGATGATGATGATGATGGTGGTGGTGGGGGGGGGGGGTGATGGTGATGATGGTAGTGGTTGTGGTGGTGGTGGTAGTGGTGGCGGTGATAATAATAATGATGATGGTTGTGGTGGTGGTTCTGGTGGTGATGATGATGATAATGATGATGATGATGGTGGTGATGATGATGATGATAATGAATAACATGTCATGTTTGTTCTATGATATCTTTGTCATTGTGATAAATTGTACTAAAGTAATACTGAAGTCATTTAAGAAGTTATAACATATGATTGTAACTTTACCAAATTTGATGACTTGAAGATGTGAAAATAAGAAGCATAAGCTTGTTGATATGCACATGGAGGACTCACTGTTGTATCATAGCACTGGAGATAGACAGGCACAGTGGGACGTGTGTTGTGAGAATGCAGATAAAAATGACCTAATTAGCTTATCTAATTTTGAATTACTGTAAAACTGGTATATACTATGTGATTTGTTCAATTTAATTTACAATTTCAAAAATTTCAATTCACCTTACTATTTCTAATTGTATCTATACATTATTCTTGGTATCTATATAAATCTATTTGAGGGCTGTCCGTCTTTCTTTCTTTCTTTCTTTGTATCTGTCTTTCTTTCATTTCTTTGTGTCGTTCTGTATTTTATGCCATTACACGTCTGTGGATGAAATGAAAGTAGGTAATATTATTATTATCTCCAGGTGGGAAATTCAGTTTTGTTGTCTGTTGTCTGTTGAATATTATTTGAGTTGTTTTTTTCCCCAATGAAGGCCCTGCAGATGCCCTACTTCAGCAACAAGCCCCCGCCCACCCCCGGCCCTCAGCTCCCCTTCCCCAAGTCCAATAAAGTGGTGGACAAAGAGAGAGAAGCTAAAAGACCTTCCTTGAAAAGAAAGCAGAATGGCGATTCAGGTAATACTTGAGAATGTGAGCTTTTATGCGGGAAAAATTATGACTTCGGTATGTTTATTTTCTTTTTTATGAAGTGAATATGCTGGGAACTCGATTGTCATTGTTTATCAAAGAGCAGTTTTGTTTCCTTTGGTTCAACCTGTATTTCTCCTTGTAGATTTAGTTCTCGGTTTAAGTAAAAGATCAGTGGAAGTCCAGGCACTTAACTCTTTCACATCCAGCAAGTCCCATGATACTTCTCTTTGTAATCTTAGCAAAACTATCATGCACTTGTTTTTCCGGAAATCTTTGTTATGCTCCAACTTGCTTCAGCTAAATTGAAGGTAAAGGGACCATACATAGTTTTAAAATGGATACAATTTTTAAATAATAAAAAGATTTGAGAAAATTCTAGATCTAGCTGGCCAGTAGAGACTAAGAGGGTTTAATGTCAGAAATCATTAGCATCAACTGCCGGGATGTTCCAGTTGCTGTGACAGTTTGGAATAATGCACTTCTAGCAAGTACTTCATTGGTAAATGGTTGGCCTGAAAACACTTTGTCCATAGAATGACTGAGTAGGCCTAATGAGAAGAGGGAGGGAGAGAATGGCTAGTGATGGCAAGTGTGATTACATTTACTGAGGCTTGAACACAGGTTAAAGGTTGGCGAGAAGTTATCAGATGCGATTGAGGTCAAGGTTGGTATACACAAGGGAATAGTGCTGACACCTTTGTTGTTTCTCAGAAGTAAGCTGGTGTTTTCAATAAAGACAAATAGGTGGGCATAGGTGCCAAGTAGTACGTAAAAAACGTATTTAGTACAATTATAGGGTTCTAAGTAGGTAAATCTGATTTTTGCCTTGGAAAATATGTTTTCTCATTATTTTCTTTAACCGAAGTTGTTGGTCCCGCGGAGACAAAAATAATTAACTTCTCCACGGAAAATTGCGAATTGCTTTGAACGTGACTCCGTGAAGCCAATGGCGGCCGATTATCGTTTACCACCGGAAATGATAGTAGAGCTCTTTTTTGGAATGAACACTACTATGCAACATCCGCAAACTCTTCTTATCATAAAACTATCATTTGCCGTTTCTCTCTCGATAGATCTAGGGCTAGTTTCCTCTTCACTTTTAAATTCTTGGATGGTCAGACTGTCATCTCTAAATCTAATACAGTATATGCTGCGCAAGTGCACGCTGTGCGTTGCGCCCTTCGAGTAAGTGCATGTATGCCCCTCAATGAAATTTTTTACTATATAAATCAAATGTCTAAATGCGCACACACTTCGAACAAGTGCACACTCGAGTCAAGCTAGCCAAGCAAAGTATTAAGGTAAATTACTGTGTAAAAACAGCAACGGCTGTTCACCCTTGTCCATCACTGAAAGTGTAGATCTAGGCCTACTCTTAGGATGAAAGAAAGCACAGTAGGTGTGTAGATTGCACGTATGCACCCTACTGGCACAGGCTGCACCGCTGGCGATGCGAAAGTCGACAAACAAAGAAAAATTAATGGTCCGACCTTTCGCGCCCCTCCGCCACATCCCGCCTTGCTTTCATTCGCTGGCGGTAGGCTAGGCTTATGGTCAGTCACCTCTTTATCTCTATGTATGGTTGTCTCGCTTCGCCTCGCCCGACCGCTTCGCTCCCAGTGTGGCCTATCCTAAAATAGCCCACACATTATATAGGCCTATATATATGATGTGTTGTAATCACATCATGGGTATTGAAATTGAATTGATATAAGGTGCATTGTTTATGCCTAGGATAGCCAATAGCTTGGCTAGACGCTATAAGTTCGCTTCGTGTGTTAAGCGTGTTATGACAGTAATGTGACGTCATCGTCGCATGTAACCAAAGGAATTAACCGGTGCTTCACGCAAGTGCACGGCTCGCACAAGTGCACGCTTTGACTTCCTCCCGAGGTGCGTGCACTTGCGCAGCATATACTGTATTACATTTCAATCTAAAACTGTTTATCTTGACACTGGTTTGTGATGGCATTCATTATATTTAAGCTTAATCTGTCGATTAATGCCATTGAAAGTTTTTTTCTATGCTTTGAAACCTCACTTGTAAAGTGTTCATTGAGAAATAATTACTATTCTATTTTCATATCCAAAATAAATGTCACTTTCAGATACCGTGAAGCTGGAGCTGAAGTTATAGCTGTGTTTAGCAAGTTTTGTTCTTGTGTTGAGAGAGCCAGTGTTGATGAAGCTTTCCTCGACATTTCTGAAGAGGTGTCGCAAAGGGTGAAGAATATGGAAAGCACTGTGCTGAAGCCTGAGCAGATACCAAATACCATTGTTACAGGATATGAGGGTCTGGAAGGTTAGTTACATTCTGCAATGAAATTACTTAACAGTTAAATATTAAATTTATTGTGTTAATGCAAAGCGATCCTCTTGAGCCATTCGGCTTATAGGGCTGGAGCTTATCCTGGTTTCAGTAGCTCAAAGCGGACAATGAAGGATTTTATGCGTCGCTTTCTGAATAGGATGCTAGTTTATGTCAAAATACTTTCCAGCTGAAGCTATACCCATTTTCATTTGGGTTGAGTGAAACAATGGATACATTTTAGGGAAAACACATGTGCTGCTGATGGGCTTTGAACCTGTACCCCTCTGTTCACAGTCCAACATTATACCACTTGGCCACTGCGGCCCCATTGTGATTAGTTAAGTCAATAGTACTGATGATGATATGATGATGTTGGCCTACCTGTCAAGCTATTGCAGCCTCTGACCATCAGATTTTGTATGTCGGACCATAAGTTTTGCCAAGAAACCTTGTAAGGGACCTGTGAATGTCTAGAGATATCAACTTCAGGTAAATCACACATGTACACAAACACACAGACAAATGTACATAAAAATGTCTGACGACATTGAACCGGCCTGACGCTGATACTTTCACTGACTTCCTGCATGCTTTGCAGAACGCAAACTCATTTCCCTCCTCAGAACTTGTAATCAGTTTAGTTTCTGAAAGTCTTTGTCCGTTTCCCATTCCGTTTTTACCACCCGAAATAACCCTTCTGTTTTTTCGCTGGGGGTTTTGACGCCATGTTGACATGAGACTGGAGGCAAACCACTTTTGGAACATGCGCTGAGAGGAAATAGATCGCGATGCGCATGCATGTCAACTTACTTCCGTTGATTACAGTTACCGCGCGATGTCAAAAAAGCTCCAGTCAAATCATTACTGTAGAGCTTTTTCATTTTGGAAATATTTGGCGAAAAATGCGTAAGTCTGGTGTCATACGCCGAAAGGGTTAAAAATTGTTGAAGATCGGTAAGAATTACTGGGAAAATGTAAGACTTGACACGTATTGGTTGGTGATGATAATGATGATTGTCATAGGATTAGCCAGGCCCATTTGGGCGAACGTGGGTGGTGGGAAATTGTGTTTACACTGCATGACATAATCAATAAGTGTCAATCAATCTTCTTGTTTTCAGTCTTTTTTCCCTAAGCATACTTTTGGGTTGATCGTTTCCTCTTTGAATTCCTTTGTTGGCCCAGTTCTTTCTGTCATTTGCGTCCTGTGGTTTGTGACCTCTGTGATATCTGAGCTGTACTTTGTTGGAGTTTGATGCTAGTTCTACATCGAATGTTTAGATCTGTATATTGTGTGTAATATATGACCCCTAGACATTTTTTATTATTTTCATTCACTGAACAAGCCGTGCCTCCAAGATTTCTAATTCAACGTGCGAGTTTGTTGTGAGTGTTAATGAATGGGTATGCGAATAGATGTCCTTCTTCTGTATAAAAAAAACACAGGGCAGTACTTTGTGGACCGTTACATTGATGTATTTGTAATTTGGAGAAGAGCAGTCAAATCAAGTTTTGAAATATATATTTTTATTCTGAGTTTATGTTCTGGAGACATATTGACCCAAAGTGCTATGTGTTGCAAGTGATATAAAACTTTAACTTAACTCAACTCAACCAAAGTTGCTAAATTAGAAAAGCAGAAAAAGTTGGGGTATTTTTTCTAATGATTAATCAGTCGTGGTACTTTTGAAGTTTACATTGGTGAAAGTGAATACAACCGGCATGTGCCCAAAATTGAAACTAGCCTTAATACACCAAATTGTATTCATTTCAGAAGTCCATAATACTGTGCTTACTCTACCAAACATAATAAACAAAGAGTATCCATATAATCAACATATATCTTACTTAAATATGTTTTGTATAAATTGATATACATTCTCAACTGGTCAGGATTGGGAATGTGCGAGGGGGAATGGGAAGGTAAAAAAATGGACTCTGTGTGATGTGTAGCCGAGCAATTACATGATTGGCTGTGTTAAATCTAGGACTCACTGCTATAGAGGAGAGAGCTCAAATACAAGTCTTGTATGCATGTGTTTTTGTGTGCTTTGTCATCTAGTTGTTGGGCCAGTTGCTTTTAGTTAGTCTAGGGAGTGGCGACAACCTTTCCAATAAGTGTTCAGATTGATGTAAAGAGAGAGGATTTGACATGGGAGAAAGTTGAGAGTGTTTCAACAAGCAATGGTCTGATTTTAGAGTTATTATTATTAGTAACTTTATTTTTATTTGTGTGGCTATCATATTTAAGTGTGTGTATGTGAAATATAGTGTTGTAAATTATAAGATGTATTATATAATAGTTTAGTACATTTTAATTTCAATCGACCTATGGTAACATTTTTATTTCAATCTACGAAGTGGTTTTTAATTGTAGTGTTAAACACGACTTCGATATACACGTTTATGATCAACTTGCCAGTTTATCACTCTTCTAAGCACTCACTCTGTAATGTTTACATGATGTATACGTATCAGAAGAGCGTTTTCAAACCCTGGTACTCTTCCAAGCTTAAGATACATTCTTTATACCTTAATTCTTTCCTACGAAAGTAGTGACTGATTTTTAGGTGTAAAAGATTCATTTTCTCACATCCAGCTCCTATTAATTTTGTCTGATATCCCAATCCTCATAAAGTTTAACTCACTGAAGATCAGCCTAGTTGGGGTCGCACAACCCCTGGAGACCGAGTTTTAAGGGGTATTTTTAAAAAATCATAAGTTCTAACATAATTAATCAAACTCTCTGAAACTTTTACATGTGAATAATAACATGATATTCTTGTATGATGCTTAATATTGAAAATGTATTATGAAAACTTTTTTTCATGAATTTTTAATTTATGACCAAAAAATGCCAGAATAAAAACATTTACCAGATGTTACATTCACATTGTTTGAATTTAGATCTAATAGCTTTCCCTTTTCCTCTCCCCTTCATACCCTTGCCCTTTTGTCCAGTAACCTGAGCAGCACCAGTAGTAGTAGCGCTGGTAGGCCTAGATTTACCAGGTCCAGATCTCAATCTCGACAAGTCAGAGTCTGATGAACTTTGATCACCATCATCACCCTTTTTACCCCCTGGAGAGTACGGTGGATCAATGTCAGAATCATAATAATCTTCAGAAATATCGTCAGAGCCTTCTTTCTCATAAAAAATTTAAAAAACATTGTCATTTTTTCGTTTCAAGGCCTTGTCGACAAAGCTACAAAGTAGCAGGCATCAGCTGTAAATGGTAGAAATTTCGCAGTTCAGCAGGGCCAGCATAGTGGTTTTACAAAAAAAATATAATTTAAAAAGTTGTCGGCTGATTCCGGCGAAACATGTAACCAAAGAGAAATGAATGTGCTGACGCTCACGACCAATCCCGTATATTTACGGGGGATTCTAGGAGGAGAGAAAAATTCCAATGCCGATCTCGCACGTAATTCATGGTCAGCATTTTTTGTATCAGTAGATGCGGTTGAATTGTATTTAATGCAGAAGAAAAATCAACACACAAGATTCGGCAGTAACTATGAGGAGTGTCTAAATGTGTGTACAATGTATAAATATTGTTTGTAAAGGTCAAGATGGCATTTTCAACACTACGATTATGTTGATAAGCAAATTGATTGTTATCTGATTGTGGTATGAATTCAATACTTATTCTGCATAATACCAGTTGTTCTAAGGATTTAATGACTATGGAAGTAAGCGCGACTGGTCTGAGATCGTTGTTGTTTGTTTAGACAATTACCTTTTAGACTGATGCAGCTCACTTGTAGATGATTAGATGGCTACTGGCAAAGAATGCCGACACCCCACTGAGTAAAAGCTAATGATGATTACCACATGACTCGATAGCATAATTCTTGTGAACTATTTTTATATACATCTAGTGAAAGTTACATACGACAGTTACAAAATTTCAAACATTTTGTATGGAAATTCATGATATGATCAAGCCATAATACTTTCCTTTAATGGCTGTGCAGAATGTTTGAGTGTTTTTGTTGTTTGTATAGTGTGGACAAACATTTTTACTTTTGAAATTTTAGGGAAAAAAGAGTGGATAGAAGAAGTGCACAGATCTAAAGGGAGTAACAAATGTGGATTACGTCTTGCCGTTGCTGCTAGTCTGGTGGAAGAATTGAGAGCTGCAGTGTTACAAGAGACTGGATTCACATGTTCTGCTGGAATTGCTCATAATAAGGTATCAGTCAAACAAAAATGATAAATTTGTGTGATAAGTTTAGTCGATAATTGGTGGGTGCTAGACCTATACTCTAGATCTAGCCTATTCTAGAATGATAGAACTTTTTTTTTTTCGAAGAAAAAGAAACAAGACAGAAGGTTTAAAACAATGTTCTAGGACAGATGAAGTCTGTTGATAGATATGAATCTAAAAGCTAGGATATCTGTTTCGTAGAAATTCATTCTCCCTGGATGGTTTGATGGAGAATGTAAATGGCTGAGAAGCCTTGAAAATAGCTCAACGGTCATATATTTTGATCCCACCTGATTGGAATGAATGAATGACTTGAGTTTTACACCCCTTTTCAACTCATGAAGGTTATATCCGAGGTGAGACCTACGTTTTAACGTCCGTCTCCGATAGTGACTCCACACGAGCCGTGGGACAGAGAAAACTCTGAAAAGAAATCTTGGGTGAACCGGGGCTCGAACCCGTGACTTTTCGTCGTGGTCTTTGTCTTGGTCTTCTGAAGCCGTGGCTTAACCACTATGCCACAGAG
>JAUEKS010003674.1:0-10874 GCA_031762815.1 Tylodina fungina
ACTTGCCACTTGAAATGTTTTGGTAAGACTTCAGTCACACATATCACATCCGGCTTTTTATCATATTCTATCACGGTTAAAATTCAGATCGTTTATTTATAATATTGTCCGCATTGGTGTAAAAGCACTCTAGTCTACTAAGATTATCTCTATGGGCCCAGCCTAGGCAGAGATTATAGAGCTACACTCTCTGGCCTAGGCCAAGTTCTTCATTGGTAAGCCAATGAAGTCACGTCCCTTGTTCTCCGTTCTCAGATTTCAAAGAAGAGCTCGGTTGTAGGCTCGGTTGTTTACATTGGAAACAGGAAACCAAACTGAGAAGACTCTGATCGTTCTTTGGTGTCTTGCTTTGTGCCCGATCAATGGGTTAACTTAGAATCTATTAGGCAATTGAAACTCCTCTTCTTCCAATTGATTCTCAAGATCAAATCAAAGATATTATACCCTACTGTAGTGTATTATCTTTGATCAAATTGCTGGTCGTTCTCAGAATATATTTCGGTGACAAGAAGAAAGTGGTGTGGTCTGTGGTGTGGTCGCAATAGTGAAGAGAAAGAATAAAGACAAAATAGGAAGGGGAAAAATTACAATTACAATGCATTATCAATATAGAGAATCTAGATATATCTAGATCTAGATATATATCTAGATCTAGAATTTAGATATATCTAGATAGATTCTAATTACATGTAGAGCTAGATCTAGATTAGATCTAGATTCTAGATCTAGATCTATATCTAGATCTCGATATCAAGTATATTTTGTTATAGAATTTATATAGAGTCTAGATCTAGATCCAAATATAACAAGATCTAGAATCTAGATCTCTAAAGCAATAGGGCCTAGAAATAGAATACAACAGTGACAACAGCTAGATCTAGGTCTAGATCTAGATTCTAGATCTAGATTCTAGATATCTACACATGTTGTCCCAATGTCCCTGCTTTATTTCAAATCTGGTTTTTATTATTTTTAATTAATAGAATTTTGAGAGCTCTCTATTGAGAATTTAGAAGAAACCTGGTTCTGTAACTAAGCAGCACCAGCTAAGGCACAGAGGGAGAATGTCAAAGAGTTCAAATTCATCTTCCGACAAACAGGTTGGATTTCTTTCAAATTGTGCAAATATTACTCACTCTAGACAAGATCTTAGATAAATCTTTACTTTTTGCATGCATTGAGGCAGAATTCTGCACATCCAATTTTCCCTTTAAATTTGTGAAGCTTGACCCATTTGGTAAAATATTGATTTTATTGCTCTCATCTGAGTTCACAAATTGTAAGGCAAATAAAGTTTGTATAACCTTTTCTTAAACTTAAAAAATTGAAGCGAGCCATTGTTTAAAATAAAAAAGTTAGTAACAGGTAAAGGGTTTGCTTGTCACAGACATGTCTGTAGCATCTTGTACTTGTTGTCTTTAACTGAAATTTCAACACATTTTTTATGTAGGCCTACTATAGATATATAATAATACCAGCATTTGTGCTATATTCTCAGCCTCACGAAGCGTCTAATCTCACACTTACTGCAGTGGCTTTGCAAGATCACTGGTCTCGAACCCTTGCTCTTGGCACCAACTTTGGACCTAGAAAGGTTGGTCTTGGACCAGCCACGCGTGCCAGACAAAAGCATGAAGTCAAATCAGTTATTGATACTGGTCGTAATAAAGGTACGGTACTTGTTTGAGTTAAGTACATGTAATAGGCCCATGGGCCTAAAACATGCCCATATCCACAACAAGCGCATGTCATATACACAAGTGCACACAAGTGTGCCAACACATGCACAACACACACAATCAGTCTGCCATAAAGAAGCTGTGTCATGTCATATGAACAAATTTTCCTTCACCGAGAAAACTTAGCAGTTGCAGCATTAACAATGGATCTTTCCCATGGCAAACATGCCCTCTTACATCACATATACTGACTGACTGAAGCAGAATCTACTCCCCGTTCTTCTAATATTTAAGACACAACACCTCCCTCTCGTTAGAATATATAGTATATGACAGCTGAATCTATTGGCATACATTTCATTTCGGTTTTTTTTTTCCACCTGAATCCCCTATATACTCAAAGTAGATGTTTGAGATTGAAACAGGCATTGATACAAAAGAACCCTTCCATCAATGTCTGCATTCCTTATGTGCTTTCTCAAGTAATGGTCAATGAATTATGGCTCATATATTGGATTTGCATCAATTGCATCAATATTGCATATTGATCATGCATTCATTCTCTACAAAGATGGTAAATTAGCCCTATAAGATTCGGGTATTAAAATGCTCTATAATATTGAGGGTTTTTTTTTCATTTCTGTTCAAAATGTAGGAAGCAAAAAGGCTTTGAAAGAGGGAAATAAAGAAAGAGAATATGTTTTGGATGCAAAACCCCCGCCACTGTCACTTGGTAAGTACTTTTACTCAGATAGTCTGATCACATGTTAACATTTTCTTTTGAAAATATATCGTCATTATCATCAGGTATGTGTCTGCTTTTTCCATGATGCACAGGCCATAACCTTTTACACGCACTAAGATGCCACCTATCTGTATGACTGAACTGTGATAATGTCACGACTCAACCTTTGTTAAGTATTATCCTGCGAAAATTGACTGGTTTCAGAAATCAGTGATTTATCCCTCTCCACTGCTTCGTCTGCATTCAGACCCTTTGATACTATAACTTTCTATATGATATTATTTCATTTTAATTTAGGTCTATCACTTGGTATAGCCCCTCAACTTATATTATTCTTGTGCACTTTCTGATGCATTCACCACTGTCTTTCCAAAGTATATTATTTCTTAAACTATTCTGTACTGTGCACATATGAGTTTTGGTGGAGTCTCCTATAGGATGCTACTTGTTTTTTACTTTAGAAAAAAGACTCCTCCACAATGGTTCTTCTTTTTCTTCTTCTTCTTCTTTTTCTTCTTCACATATACTGACTGACTCAGTCAGACTGAGTATTACTGTCAGTGTCAGTGCGCATGTTCTAATAGTAATACCGTAATCTCAGATTTTAAATATCATTATTTTCCCTGCCATGATCACCTTCATGTTTTGTTTGTCTTACCTTTTCTTCCAGCCCAAAAGTTTGGGCTTGTTAGTGCCCCAAAATCTTTGCTGTCAGAACAAGAATGGGGCAATGTGAAGGCCAAGTCCAATCAACGGGACGATTCAGGAGAACCATGCGTCATCTGCAAAGAAGACTTTGGTCTCCAAGAGCAAGTTTTGTTATCATGCACACACGTGTTTCACAGGGTTAGTTTTCATATCAATTATTTTTTCTTTTCCTTTGATGGAAGATCACTTCATTTTGAAATTACATTCTATGTACAAGTCAAGATGTTCTCCATGTTCTTCACGTCAGTCATATTTCTACAATATCCAATTGCCTCTGAATTTCATTACTGACTTATTATTATTATTATTATTATTATTATTATTATTATTATTGTTATTATTATAATTATTTTTATTTTTATTGTTATCTCATTATATCATTCATTACAGATGGTCTGTAATCTTTAGCTCTGTTTCTTTATCTTGCAACTGTGATCTTTTTTTTTGATACACTCCTATACGTCTTTGAGAGCTTTTTCTAGAAATTATTGATTGATGAGTCAATGAGACCATGACAAGCATTACTTCCAAAGATATGAGAAAAAAAACTTACAAGACATTGGATATCTTTTTTAAGTGCTAGTCAGGGTCAGTTTAAAAACATGCTTCATGTGATATAAGGTCAAATGTTATCATAATATAGCATTCACATTGTTTTATCGAGACTGAAGTGACAGGTCATGCACTGTCTGAACATATTATTTCGTAGATTTCCTGTTAATTTCCAACTGAGGGTATATATATATTCTAGAGTGGAATAGGCCTATATAAGGTAGTTGACTATTTAGTGTAAAATCAAAATCATTTTAAAAGTCTGTCAAACAATAATGCTGTTGCACAGTGAGATTCTCATTGAACAATTTTCATTATTTCTGCATTTAAGGCCTGTTTGCAAGCCTTTGAGAGATTCACAGGCAAGAAAACATGCCCTATGTGTCGTCACGAACAGTACCAGACGAGGGTCATCCACGAAGGAGCCAGGGTTCACAGGCACAAATCCGCAGCAATGTTAGTCCTTAGTTTTGTAGGCGAGGGTGTTGGGCACCACTTTGCCTGGCTGGCACGTCGAGTGATGTGATATTAAATGTACTGAGTTGTTGGGAAGACTCGGAGATTAAAATTTAGAGTACTACACTTAAGTAGACAGGCATATAGCTTGATGCACAGTTTGTGTACCTGTGTGTATGTGTGTTTGTGTGTTACAAACAGTATTCTTGTACTGTTTGGTGCTTATGTGTGTGTGTTTCTTTGCCATATGTTGTGTGTGCACACACTTGTAAGTGCTGTTTAAGAGAGAGAGAGAGACTAGTACAAAAGTTGATAAAAAAGGGAGTCTGCACAGCAGAAATATTTTTTAATGTGTTTGTATTGTATTGTCACCCAAGATCAGCCAAGACATTTTTAGAAGCATAAAACTAAATTTGAAGATATTTGTTTACTTCTACATTGTTTTAGAACATATCTAGCGAGTAGGTGAAGGTAAATGTAAGAAAAAATTCTGAAATCAAAATAATAAGCTAAGTTTTGACTTTGGCTGTTACTATTTAACTTCACGATCAGAGTAAAATGGACAAGTCTATATTTATCTGCTATTTCAGAATCCAGTCTCACTGGCGAGGTTTTGTTGTACGGTCCTGGTACAAACAACTGCGTGAGACTGTGCCACCCAAGGATCCCATGCTCAAAAAGAAGTTTTATGAAGAGAAGGTTTGTCACCCCTCAAAAAAAGTACTTTAGACATATCCTTTCTGAACACCATTAACTCTTTCCTGTACAATGTGCCCTAATGTGCTCTATCACCCAACATGTTTACTATCGTCTCTTAGTAAAATAATCTCGCCTCACCTCGTCTATGGCGTTGCTTCCTGTCAATAGCGAGAAAGCGAACTCTTCAATGAAAAAACCTGCATAATTTTAACTAGTTTCGTTCTGTTGTGAAGTTTACGTAAAGACACTAGTTCTGAGAGACGTTTCAACAGACCTTGATTAGCAGAATGACGTTTGCTTTTCTCCAAACACGGGTCGTTGACCCCGAGGATGAGCTGGAAAATGAGTCAGACATCGATATTGATCCATTGGAGATCGATCAAGACTCATCTGATGAATCTGAGACGGAAGGTAGGCCTTGATTCGAATACAGTGCTGTACCAACTGTTTAGATCTAGATCTAGTAAGAATGAGAAGACGACTGTTTACGTAATTGGTGGCAATTTTATGGACTGTGTGGAGAATTGCAGCTAAAAGTTGATATTTTATGGGCTTCTTGGAGACTAGATCAAGTTATTATCTTATGATTTCCAAGCCCATAAAATTTTGCTAGCACCCTATCATTGTCATCACTCAACATTTGGTCTGCAGTCATGTGGTTCGTCCTCAAAACATGTAGATCTAAGACGTAAGACCTCTCCTCTAAGAGATTGCTTTCACTTCCAACAATGTCAATATACTGTGTGGTCTAGAATTTTTATTATATAGTATTAATCCAGATCTTTCTTCTTTTTTCTCTCCCTTATCTTTTCCTAATAGCCACTCCCACTGACAGTGGTGATGGTGGCGGTGCAGCGGCTGCTTGGTCGGAGGACTTGGCGACTTGGGTACAGCTTCGGCTGGAAAAGTATTCTGCGATAGACTGGCATCCTATCCAGAAAGTGATGGAAAAAAAAACACCCCCATCTGTCACTATCATGCTTCAATATGGTGGCGCTGCTCTGCGGCTGACGCTAGGTTCAAAGTAACCAAAAGACAAATTGCCTCTCTGAACAATAAAGATCTGCTTTAAAAAAAATAAAAATAAAAAAGAATGTCATGGACAGAATGCAGCCATTCACCGAATATGCTGGGCCTGTGCATGACCTGCCTGAGGACAGTGGACCAGTTGCATACCCTAGGCTCTTCCTGCCTGATGAGATCATAGGCTTCATGGTGGAGAAAACCAATCTCTACGCAGAGCAGGATGCTGCCAGAAAGGGGAAGCCTGACCTCTACTGGAAGCCTGTCGACCGGGCCGGCATCTTCAATTATTTGGCCTTTAACATCATCTTTGTCTTCTACTGGTCTTCAGACCCATTTTGGAGGGTGCCTGCTGTCGCGGATTTGATGGGACGTGTGCATTTTGTGAAAATCAACCAGTTTATTCATCTGGCTGATTCCGCACAGCAACCAGGACGGGATGCGGTCAACTACGACCCATTGTACAAGGTGCTGCCACTTCTGGACCATGTTCGAAGTGTGTATCAAGGGGTCTACAAACCTGGAAGAAAAGCCATTGTGGATGAGGCCATGCAGGGTTTCACAGGCAGGCTTGGCTTCAAACAATACATAAAAAACAAGCCAACTGCCTGGGGAATTAAGTTTTGGTGCTGCGCATAGGCATCTTCAGGTTACGTCTTGAACTTTCAGTGCTATACTGTAAAAAATGAACGTCCATCACCACATGGTCAGGACTATGATGTGGTCATGAACATGGCAAGGCCATACCTGGACAAGTATCACATTATCTATACTGTTGACAATATCTTTTCGTCCCCCAAACTGGCTGCTGACCTTCTGGATCAGAAGACATACTCATGCGGCATCATTAGACCAAACCGGAAGGGGTAGCCATACGCAAAGGCTCCCAAAGGTTCTGTGAAAATGGGCCAGAAGGGCATGATGGTGGCTACACAGTGGACTGACAAGAGACAAGTCAATGTCCTTTTCACCAACTGCTACCTGAAGGTGACAATGGTGACTCGTTGTACCAAGACTGGCCCCACTGAGACACAAATCCCAGTACCTGTCCTGGACTATAACTCTGGGATGTTTGGTGTGGACCTCTGTGACCAGCACAGATTGTATTACAGGGTTGGTCGTGTTGGACTCAAGTGGTGGCGATATGTCGTCTGGTACTTGGTGCAGGTATCGGTCATCAACTCTTTCCTTTTGATGAAGGCCGCCAACCCAAATGCCGCCCGCAGCACACCAGCCGGCTCGCACCTCCTCTTTTGCACTGCTATTGTCAAAGCCCTCACAATGGCAACATCAAAGAGGAGGGCCCAGGAAGCCCCATCACTCTGTGGGCGAGCGAGCACACACCACCCTTCTCATCACCTCCCAGCATGCCCGGCAGAAAGAGAAGGTGCTTTCAGTGTACCGTGGATGGCAACAAGACAGCGGGTGGTCGCACCAGGGAAACCACCACTGTATGCCTTCTGTGCAATGTGCGCCTACATCATGGTGACTCTTATGCCAAATTCCTTGAAAATTTGAAGACATGAAGGACAAACTGCCACAAATAAGTAGGAAAAAAGACAAAAAAACAGGTACGGAAAGTGAAAATTTTCATTTCATTTTCTTTTTCAATTCATAACCCTATAAAAGTATACATTTTCTGAAAGTTCATTCATTTGTCTACAATCTGGTATTTTTTTCAATTTGGATGTCAAATAAATAGATTTTTAAAAAAAGGTAAGCACATATTTAGAGTGATCTCCCCTTGTTTGGACTGGAGGGTAAATTTTATTGTCTGTCCTGAATTGTTTACTTATACTCTGGGCATGGGACCGTATTGGAAGGGTTAAAACACAACAGTCTCCCTTGTAACCTTTCGGTACCTTTCCACTTGAAAATCTACCTCAATAATTTGTTCTACCATAAGGCAAACCTGATTGACCACAATCTGTCTGTTTTGTGAGACCAGATGGAAAGCTTTGGCAATCAGGTGCTGGTGTATTTATATCATACGCGGCATGGGAGGATACAGCAGATTAAAGGCAGTGACATTTATAATTGCCACTAATGGCCAGCCTGCATCATCCCTGTCACTCTTGAACTTGAACTTCAGCACTAAACTGTCAATTACTAGCAACATTTGTGGATCCAGCATCAGATGTACACACCCAGTCTGTAATCACAAAAACATTTAGTCCTTTTCACTTCAGGACCAAAACGTTATTAATGCAGCTAATGACAGTCTCTAGCCTGTATAAGTGTACAGGGAAAATATTTAGTACCAGTGCTATGATTGCAGTAGACTAATACTAGTAGACCTTCAAATGGAACGGTCAAGTGGTAGACTGTCATGAAGAACAGACAAGTGGAACGGCACCAACTTTTTTTTTTCTTTGTGATAAAATCTGAAACTAATCACTCAAGATTTATAAAAAAATTGTGAAGGAGGATTTACCTTTAAAATCAGATGCTCCTCGACTGATGCTAGAGTAGACTCCTTTGTATGTACATGAACTGTCCAAGTCAGGGCTGAAAGGATTTATTAAGATATAGACATAATTAGCATTATATTATACTCATTTTTAACAGCCTCAGATAAAATAACATACAGTCGAGCACGGGTAATTCGAACTGGTCAGGGATTCAAAAACATGTTTGAGTTTACCGTGACTCGAGATTTGCATAAAATGCCCCACACAGTAGAAACATTTTCTAAAACCCACACACGTCTTATTACACCTCCCCACGTGTTCTGTTCTCGTATCAACCTTGGGTTATTAACAGAATAAGAAACAGGTTTCCCCCACCGACCCACGCCTGAAGCCCGCGTATGTCGATGATGTGGCTTACCAACCACTAAGCAAGCCTAGTGGTGTAGGCCTAGCCTACGCCTAAGGGCCCACAAATATGTGTTACACAATGCATGTTATAACATGAAGACCCCCCAGTCGAGTTAGACGCATTCCACAGCACTAAAATGAATAAATGACTTGAGTTTTACACCCCTTTCCAACACATTAAGGTTATATCAGAGGTGGGACCTACGTTTTAACATCCGTCTCTGATAGGATGTGACTTCACACGAGTCGTGGGCGAGAGAATAGTGAAAAAAAATCTAGGGTGAACCTGAGCTCGAACCCACGACTTTTCGTCTTGGTCTTCGTCTTGGTCTTCTGAGGCCGGTGGCTTAACCACTACGCCACATAGACCCCCCCATAGCACTAATTGATGCTTAGGCCTATTATTATTGTACATTATAAAGAGTATCGCATTCGAGTATTCCGTTAGAGTAACGCGTGAACAAAATACAAAGACTAAAGAGAAACAAATTCAGGACTTCAGTTAGGGTTCGTGGAGTCCTTGAATTTGAGTTTCGTGTGTTCAGGTTTCGCGTGCTCGACTGAACATATATCTTCAAACCCTCATTTTGCTTCCTCAAAGAAATGCATGCTAACAAAAGCAACCAATGTGACCTCGGTCACACTAGGACTCTTTCACTGCTGATTGTGTCGAGTGCGATACATCTTATCATCAGCATATGAGTGGGCGTACAATACCGTACACTTAGATCTACATTGGTGGAAGCACTGCATTTTGTTGGGGGAGCGAGGATCTTTGGTCTTAAGTATACGCTGCCAGGTCTAGCCATGATCATATGATAATAGACTAGGCAAAGGCCCCTATAGCTTATTCTAGTCAAAGTCTATTGCTTATTGAGACACACTGTCAGTGAGTATCAGTGTCTGTCTTCAGTCACTTGCTCAGAAACCATAAAGTGTATCATTCCCTATTCCCGGTCCCTAATTTGTTTTTTCTATGGTACACTAAAAGCCTACATGTAACAATTAGGTCTACTCTACTTATTTTTAAACAATGGTAACAAAGACGAGGAAACACAAGGCATTTTTCTTTGGAGGTGAAATCCAAATTCATCAAAGACATTTAGCCAGGAATGAAGATAAAAGTTTTATGTTTGCATGCAGAGATATAGACATCTTATTAGGCACACACTACTCCATTTAGAAAAGAAACACAATGATGGCATTCACACACAGAGACTTCATATCAGAACAAAAGAGAAAAAGAACAACGGGACCGGAGGAAACAAAATGTTTGCTTGCTTCAAGAAGGCAAGATCCTGTCTTATGGCCAGTATTCATGTAGAAAAAAAGAACCGATCAAATTGCTTGGACTCATGTACTTCAAATTGAGAGAAAGGCAGTTAGACCACTTCAAAGAAAGACATGGGGTAAAAATGAAGTGTGGTGGATCAGCACTGGCTCAGGTAGAGACTTCAATGACTGGAGGAAAAATGACAAGAAAACCATCCTACTGGAATATTCACCAGGAACTATTTTTAACCACAATGAAATGAGACTTTTAGGCCTTCCGGATGAGACTGGGAACATGAAAGGAGAGCTTTGCAGAGGGCTTGGAGTACCTAAAGAAAATTTCTATCTATCCTCATCACACATCACTCATGACTGCCTCTACTTGAAACCATCAAGCATATGTAAGATGTATGGGGGGAAAACACAGCATTTTAAAATCATCTGCTCTCTAACAGTCACTCAGAAGAGTGCAGTGTTTGAATTGAAGTTGAATAGTGGGTCACAAAATTTGATTGCTGATTTATTTCTTCTAGAAGGATGAAGCATTACTCTTGTGCCACACTTGACTGACTGGACTCAAATTTTTGAAAAGAATTTCATTTGGCATCTCTGATGGTCCTGCGCGTCTGGGCACAGGCCTTTTTTAAAAAGGATTAAATCTTCAATAGACTTAGTGTTGACAAATTTCCTGTATGCTGCCTTTTAAGCCTTCATTGCCTTTAGGCACTCCTCGGAAAACCAGACTTTGTGTCTATGAGGTTTATTAGATGTTTTTTTTTTGGGGGGGTGGTGTTTTCCCGGTATGTGGAGTAAGTGAGAGTGGAACTGGTCATAATCAAGGGTAGAGGATGGGTTGAGAGACTGGGAGCATTCAATTCGGAAAGCATCCCAGTTTGCTTTTTTAAAATTGAAATGCTGGGG
>JAUEKS010003785.1:0-10873 GCA_031762815.1 Tylodina fungina
CCCCTGGCACTCCCCCCCCCAACATGGTCGCACTGTCAACAATTCAACTAAACCTAGATCTAGATCTAGAATCTAGATCTCTACATCAGCATCTTGATCTTGATTTATAGATCTAGATATCTACTTCACAATACTGCCACTCCCAGCAGGGATCATATGAAAGAGGGGGGGTTGCACAGCAAGGATGCAGCTAGACTCTCTTTAGTCGTTTTTTTAACGCATCTACTGGGTTAGCTCTGCATGCTTCGGATCTAAAACTAGTATCTAGATTTAGATTACTTAGATCTAGATCTAGAGTAGCTGCAGGTGCAGCCAAATATATGAACTCGGTCGGCTCTCGTTTTTTTTTTTAAATGGGAGGACTTCTGTACTGGAGCGTCACTTTCAATACCTAGGCCTACACTATTTGTACAACTCATTTTTCCTTCATTTTCACAAAAGCATTCAATGCCCAAAGATTAAAAACTCATAGTTGCGTGTTAATAATCAGTATTCTTAAGAAACATAAATTCCTGGTGTGCATCCAGACAGATAGCCTGATACGGCAGCCATATATATACACCCTCTCTCCACTGCACCCTGCCTTGCCATGCCAGGGGCAGGCGGGGTGGGGGGGGGGGGGGGGTATGGATAGGCAGCAGGGGGAGGTTCCACCCTGGCTTATAAATGTAGCAGCGATTACTTTCAATTTTTTGTGATTGGGTGTTTTTTGTTTCATACAATTACCAAGTCTATCTTGTTGTATAGGCCTTTATATCCCGCTCAAAACGTCCCCTCTTTTGTTGGTCGGGGGTGGCGCTCCAGTACGGAAGTCCGGTCTCGAATTTCACAAGATCTATTGTCTGTTTGATTTTGTTGTGCAATCGCGTTATGGATTACCCTACTGTTTAGGCTACTGATCCATGCCAAGTTCTAAATTTTGTTATCAATCGATTTAAATTCAAGGCACTGCATGCCACAAATTTTATAGCATGCTGAGTATCTAGATATAGTAGGCCTATAGATTCTAGTTAAATTGAATTGAGAAACTTAATATTTTCTTTTTTGTAACTGAACAGAGAGGTGTCGTCGAAACATTCTCACCTTAAATTGCCTGATTTGTATTAGGTGTATGAAGGAATCACGGCAAATTTGAAACTCAGCGCTCGGCACCGAATTGCACTGTTTGCTGATCTGACCTACAAAAGTAAAGATACCGCAAACCGCATCATCTACGCTAAATCTAGATGTAGCTATAATCTAGCTTTCCTATGAGCGGAAGATTAAAAAATAAAAACAAAACAAAAAGACGAAACAAAAACGGCCTCAGTTTCTAGCTTGCCGAGAGCTAGATCTTGATCTAGATCTACTTATTTCATGACTTATTAGTGTTGTGCCAAGATGCATTTCAATCATACTTTCATGATGAAGTTTCTGTTCAGGCATTTCTGAACAAATGCCCCTGGTCCTAGGAAAGGAGAGCGAGAAAATTCCAACTTTAAAAATTTGACCTGACCTATAAAAATGGAGCAGCCTTATGCAGCGTTGTGTCTGTGTTTTTTTTTTATTATATCATGTTTCAAATATATGAATCTTGAAATATTATTAAAATTGATAAAATTATCGTCATGGAAATCTTTCTTCAGGCTATTCAAAACACTTTCCTTATTTTTGTATATTTTTTAGGCTTCTGCCAAAAATCCTTTGCAGGATTTTTTTTGGCTTTAGCTCCATTGTAATAAGATGTAGAGCAAACCTAGAAACCAAAAGGAAAATAGAGACAAGGAGTGAACTAAAACGTGTTAATGTAAGCTGAAGGAAAAAAAATTAGCAACAATTTTGAGGTGAATAATAACAACCGAGTGTGCTCTTAAAAGTAAGCGGGAAATTGTATTAAACTTGTAAGACTGGTGGTACTGTGGATTTGAAACTTCCACTCACAAAAAAATTGAATGTATTGTACTTGATGTAGCAGAGATGAGAATGTTGAGATGGACTTTGAAATTGACGGAGGTAAAAAAGTGAAAAATGAAAGGATCCACAAAGCTGAATGTAGAGGCAATCTCAATGATTGAAAACAAAAAAAGTGCGGGTTGAGATTTGTTTGGATGTGTAAAAGGAGAAATGCTGAATATGTAGGGAAAAGAATGCTCGAGGTGGAACTGCCAGGGAAAAGAAAACAAGGGAGGCCAAAATGGAGTTGGATGTATAGAATCAAGAAGGACATGGAAGAGGTTTGGGTGGACAGATGAAAATGAAAAGAAATGAAATGGTATTTAAATTTGATAATGATTTGGTCACTTTAATGGTTGGCTGCCTTTCACTCGGGTATGTGAGACGGTGTAGGAATGGCTTATGGCCACGGCCAATATTAATTGAATGAGTGAGGTGATACAACTTAAAGTTAAAGCATTGAACAGAAAATAATAATGTGATCAACTGATTTTGCTGTGGAAAACACAAGATAGCAAATATAATGTAGATTTATTCAGTTGTTTGCATCTAGCCCAAAGCTATCAGCTTGCATTTCCTTATCATTATCAGTGGTATTAAGAGATTTAGGGAAATATGGAAAAGGGAGGAAGATAGTATAAATATGATTCCTTCAAAAAAATTCTCATCTCTTCCCTTCTTTATCATTTTAAAAAAAAGTCCCTTCGCATTTATAATTATTTCCGTCCAAAAATACATAATAGTTATTTTGTGTAACCATCACAGGCTTTAAAATTTGTTCGTCACTACTCGTGGAAAAATGCCTCCCACGGGCCAGCCCTGTGTTGACTACAGCAAGTTATCTGATGATGAACTATCTACCATGCTGAAAGATTATGGTGTTGATGTGGGTCCCATTACAGGTAAGTCACGTTGACACATGAAAGTGATGATGTTTCAAGTAAAAAACCTGAAAGGAAATACAGCAAAAATTGAGGTGCTGATTCAATTGTTTCGAAATCACTTAATTTGATCTTCCTTTTTCGTCCAACCAGTGCTGGAGTAACGGTTGTGTCGGTATTTATTCCGTCAAGCTCACTAAATGATGGATGACTTGGTCCACCAAGGTCTTAGGTTTGGCAGACCCTGAAACCCATCATGGGCTTGGCTAAGCTGTGAACTTAACTAAGCCTGTGCTCAATCCGTCTCAACTTTATGAGTACATGATGTGTTGCCAGACATACACCTCATTCCAGGAGAAAGCAAAAAAAAAAAAAAAAACCAAAAAAAACCTTCACCAACAACAAAATGAAACTAAACAGATTGATTCATGAGTTGAACTTGTGTTAAGTCAATCTTTATTGTGTTGTATCACAACTGAAGGATTAAAGGCGTTAATAGTAGTAAGTCGACTTTTGATTTTGTCAAAATTGTAAAGAAATTAAAGTTTAAGGAAAGGTTCTCTCAATGCATGACGTGATGCCTTTTCATATCTACTCAGAACCAGATAACTAAAAATCCCAAGCCCCGTGAACAGTAAATGAAGTCAACCAAATTCTCTGAAAATGATATATTTTTAAAAAACTGCCCAAAGTGAATGTAAACTACACTTTTCTGAAGATAGTTACAAGAAATATTATTGCTTAACTTTTACACACAAATATATAAATAAACAGATAACTCATGCGGTTTGATTAGTAAACTGCTAAAAGCCAGATGTCAATATTCTGGCAGAAAATCAGACTTTCGCTGATACTGAAGTGTTCCCATCACTTCCTTCAGGCTAATGCTTCCCTTACCACTTCTTTGGGACCCTCCTATCTGAAGATTTGTGGTGACATTACCCCTGCTCACAGCTAGCTCTCTGGGCTATTATTGTAGCTCTAAAGAAAGACGCCATCATAATATGTTGAAGCAGTCATCAATGTTTACCCCACTCATGTTTGATTGCCCAAAGAAAGCAGGATTACAATATTGCGATTCTCTGGAAAACATTGTTGGACTGTTTCTTTTCTAGAAAAGCTGATTCCCCCCACAAGTCCTCCACCTGAACATGTACATACAGTTCTGGTCAGTTAATGGTCAGTTGTGTATGCATTGAAGCCCACAAGGAAAACCTTTCATTAGGTCAGAACTGATCTACGGGATGACTTGTACTCCAGATGTTGCTTAGTCATACAGGCAAGTCAGACCCAGACCATGGACTCTGCTAGTAACACCACTGACTTCACAGTGCCGGACTGTCGCTGGACATTCTCACTTTGAACAAGTTACAGTGTTTACACTTTGCAAATTAAGGAGACTAGTGGCTAAGATGGTTGGCTTTCATCTGAAGACTCAAGATTCTGGGTTCAATTCCCGGTCCGGACAGGATGAACCTTTTTATTTTTGTTTAAAGGTACTTACGCTGTCTGGGTCAAGTTTGTAAAGTTTAAAGTTTTACCTTTATTTCTTATATATGCCTTACATCAGGTTGTCTATCTTTGTCCTGCCACCAATGTAGACAGAAGGGGAAGTTTGTTAGGAAAGGCATCAAGCTGTAAAAACAAATTGCAGAAACTTGAGCGAATGAATATTCGACTCATGCAAAGGGAAAAAGTGGAAAGAAGCTAGCTGATACGATTTGCAAATCCTTCATGTAGCCCTAGTTAACACTGGGAGTATCTCTTGTCCAGGGTGTTTCTCATCGCCAGGAGCTTCTTCACACAGAATAGTCTGCATGCCATTTAAAGACGTTGCAATTATCTTAGGACATACTTTTTCCGATTTTATTAGTGCTAGCAAAGGAGCATGCCATTCAGGCATTGTTCATTTTTTGTGAAGATGATAGATTGGCTGTGGCGACCTCTTACAATTATGGGATAATCCAAAAGAAGTTCTTTTTATTTTTATGACTTCGCGTGTTACTGTAATACAAAAATGTGTGTCACCTCTGCAGAGACAACTAGAAGTACATATGAGCGGAAGCTGTTCAAGCTGAAGACTGGATCTCCTTTACCAGCCACTAACACTTATGAACCAGCAGACGATGATGAGGAAGAAGACATTGGTAACAATTTTCCTTATCTTATGTTTTACTTCCAAATTAAGATAAATCGTAGCCTTTTGCTTCTGTCTCAAGAGTAGAGGGAAATCTTCAATGAAAAATTCAAAATTCTGGGCTTTGCCAATGCCTTGGGGTATGCATATGGGTAACATGTTCTTTGAAAGAGATTGATGACATACTTGTCACAGCAATGAGTAGCTCAAGTAGTAGGCATTCTATCTGATGTGAGGTTCCGGGTTTGAGCCATAATCCGGACAGGATATTTTTTTTCCATTAAAAATAATCACCCCTGGCTTATAATGGGTAGTGAGAAGTCTTAATGCCTAAAACCCTATCAGAGATGGACTATAACTATGGAGATCCTTTGTGTGCACTAAAAACCCTGTGGCTGTTGAAAATGCAGCACGGCCTTACAATATCCCTTCCGAGACCCTATAAGCAGATACCCCTACTACAGTAAAGATACCACCGGTACATATCTATTCAGGATCATATGGGCAGAGGAGGAATTTCCTGAGGAATGGAAAGTAGGTCACCTGATACAACTCCCAAAGAAAAGGATTTAAGTAGCAGCAACTACTACATAGGTAGAACACTGCACTTGTAATATCGACAAAAAAAGGGGGGTGTGGGGAATCTGAGGTGCCTCTAAGGATCTCTTTCAATTGTTTTGGAGCAGACATTTTATGGCCAGATGCCCTTCCCATGTCTGTGCTTTGTCCTCCCTAATATCAACTATTGCCTTGCTTTTAATTTCAGAGGTGCAGTTTCGAAGACCTGAAACAAGAACTGCTTATACGCCGTCCTCACTGTAAGTATTGTGAATGCCGAGCTGGTACAATAATAATAATATTTATAGCATAGCTGTATAGAACATTTGATTCGGTGTGACCTCATCACTTCCTTGTGGAACAAAAAAATTTGTTTTAAACTGCTATATTTGTCTTCGTGCTGCTTGACTTTTACTACGTTTACGACCTCAACCATTTCATAGCTCTTCTGACTGGAAACAAGATGTTCTGATTAGGGTTTAGTCACAACAATGCTTTACATTTAGCTCATAAGGATGCAGTTCCAAGGGACGTAAATGACAATTTTAAGATATCTCCTTTAGCTTTCTGGATTTCAATTATACTTACCAAAACGAAAGGCAGCTTATCCACGTCTGTACTCACCAATTGTATCAGGAAAAAAAAAGGAATATGTCATTGCTGAAATCATTTTACTCTCGAGAATTTTCTCGAGACATCTTCATTAAGGTTTCATCCCACGGAGTGAGACTGTTATGAGTGTCAAGGAACAGGTATCTGAGTCGACATGCTTAACCTTGTATAAAAAGTTTCTAAAGAAACAGAACCCCGCCATCGTCACAAGGAAGAGCATTGTTCCCTTCACCACCTCCAAGGGCTGAACCCTGGCCTCACCACCCTAACAAAAACCTGCTGCTGTTTTTATCATTTCACAGGAATTCACTGTTTAATGCTATTTGTTTATCTCTTCTCATATGATTTGCTATTTTGTGGTTTAGTACATCTGTGCTGTCCAATGTCTTCTCAGGGTTTCATTTTACTTGCAGTTTCACTTGCTGACACGCATTTCGCGCAGTTGCCCTCCCTCCCCCCACCCCCACCACAGTTGTGTGTAGTACTGGGTAACATGGCAATGGTAGCAAGATGTGTTCCCTGACCTGACCAACTGAACATTTTGTACTGCTTTGTCACAGGTCTGAACCCTCTCAGCCTCGCATGCGGCATGAAGTACACGACTACACAACGCCTACAAGCAGAATAGAGAGTCGACCCCCATTGTCCAGCGCCAGAAAAATGACCAGTCCAATGTCGACATACAGCAGAGCCAGCCCACCTACCAAGTAGGCTTTATTATCAGATGAATCGTGTGTGAATCACTCTGCACTAGTTTTCATCTAGGCCACTGGTCAGAGAGACCAGGGTATTGATGCGAACAGTGATACAATTCAAAAAGTGTGGAGAGCAAAGCAATGACAATATTCCTTCAAATGATTATGTATTTTTCTGTTTGACACTTTGTTATCGACTTTCTATAACACTAACTTACTGGTGACACATACATTTCTGCTTTGAGAGACATATTATACGCAATTTTCTGCCTCACATTTCCTCATGAAACAATTGAGAAGTCAGCTGGCTTTCTTATATGAAAAAAAAAATTTCGCGAAGAACTTGAAGAGGGATGGAGAAAGATTTAAATTCTACTTTTCATTGATTTCTTAACATTTTTCTTGTGTTCTCTTTTTCCAGGCCAACGCAAGAGAGCAAAGGGATCCCTATGTGGGTGAAACTGCTGGCTCTCACTGTGATTATTGTGCTCGTGTACCTCATATACTCCAACATGGAGTCCCAGGCCGTCAGCAACATCCCGAGCCTCTCCAACAAGATGGAGGTCTAACATCTCCAGGGTCTCCCCATTCGAGTCGCTATGGACAAAGCTTCCTCTTAACTCTTGTGAGGACTGTCTTAATAACTTCCAGACAGCTCTATGTACCTGGAGATGTCCTTATGTAAATCAAATCAGCTGACAGTGGAATGTGTGTATGAACGTGGCGTGCAGCTAAGAATATCTGATACTTTGGATTCTCTGTAAATCTCATGTTATTTTCAAGTTTCTCTCATGCATCGGGGGTCTCTGTTGTGTAGTGGTAAGACACTCGCCTCAGAAGACGAAGGTCGCGGGTTCGAACCCAGGTTCACCCAAGATTTTTTCTGTTTTCTCTGGACCACGGCTCATGTGGAGTCGCCTTGTTCCTATCGGAGATGGCCGTTGAAAATGTAGGTCCCACCTCTGATATAACCTTTAATGTGTTAAAAGGGGGTGTAAAACTCAAGTCATTCATTCGTTCTCTTGCATCAATCCAACTTTGTTACTTGCTGGGGGCCAGCTACTTCGGGTAGGAATTCTCTGAGCAATGAGAATTTTGGGATCACTTAAACCTTTACCGTACATCGATATTTACTATGCAGTTCATACGCCGTGACCCATTTTTGGACCAGCAGATCTAATAATCGGTTCTGTCCTTATTACATTTGATAGATCTAGATCTATCTCATTGAAATTGCTCCGAAAACATTTCTAGTCACAGCCATTTCGTTTTTATCGCAATCCTGAAGGCAATACACTTTATAACTGAGAAACAATCAACAGTGTTACCGTTACCATTCAACAGCGGTAGATGTGTACAGTGTTGAATTTAGGTCAGTCATCAGCTGCGCGATTCAAGAAAACAAGTAGTAGCCACAGAAAATTTGCATTTGCGTGATAAATTGGATCTATTCCGAATTGGTTCGATTCCAAAAAGCAAGCATGCATGCGTTTGCTGTTACATGTGAACATGATATTATTATTATTATGGCAAACATTTTAGGTTTCGATTCCATTTTCCATTATGTTCCATTTTTGGGTCATGACATACGAATAGGCGTAGGGTAAAAAAACGACCCTTTATTATAAAACTTCCGACCAAAATTCTTAATGCCTCCTTGGCTATGTCCAGAAGTGAATACCTGAGGCCTTCTTAGCTGCTTATTGACAGGGAGCTAACAGTATCAGAATAGAAGCAGATTTCCAAGACTCGGTTCCTTTTTTGGGTCACGATGTACGGTAAAGGTTAATTAAGATACACATTAGAAAGCCATTCACGATACAACAAAGAAAACTGGCTCACACATACTCATAGACCTTGACCATATCTCTATGAGGACAGAAATACGTTGTTTGATTACATTTTCTTATAATTTGGTCAATATTTTATGCGTCTTCAATTGTCTTGAATTGTCTATCAAACATGTTTAACCTCTTTGTCTCAACATGTAGAATAATAATAATAATTCTCAAAGCTAATCACATATGATAACCAATATGGTTATCAGAAGACTTCGTAAACAGACTCCCAAAACCTCATTAATGCATCCTTATACATATCCTCAAGAGGATTTCCTTTCTCTTGCTTTATAGACTTTTCCTGTTAACATTGACTAAAATGGCATCTAGTCTTGGCATTAGATCTAATAAAACAATCTCACCCTGTGAGAAACAATTGTCCATCAAGTACAAGGCATCTCCAATCATATTTTAAAAAAATAATTACATACAAAATAACTATTTTTGATCTGGCTTGAGATGAATATTTCCTTAGTCTGGCTAAAATAGCAAGAGAAAATGGGTTTATAAGCACGATCTATCTGTTACCACCAAACTAATCCATATACATACTTATCCACATTTATCTGTTTTTCGATTATCACTGTTGCTGTTACACTTAAGTCAGTTCATATAAGCTTCAGGACGAAGCTAGTGTTGTTACTATGTGCATTGTTATTCTGGTTCTGGTCACATTAGAGGCTCAAACTCCTTGAAACGTGTCATGTCAATTTTGTCAAGTTATTATTTTGTTTGTTTTGGGTGGGGAGGTGGGGGAGCAGTCAGACAAAAGCAGTCCTTTCGAGCCATTTGGCTCATAGGGCTGGAGCTTTTCCTGGTTTCATTGTCATTAGCATGAAGCGGACAGTGACAGATCATTCATGAATTTCTGAATCGGATGCTACTTTATCGCAGAATACTTTCCCAGTCGAAGCTGTACCCATTTCACCTGAGTTGAGTGAAGCAACAAGGATAAACAATGGGGGTAAAACTAATTTTGATTTCAAGGTCTGCTTGTAGTTTTACAATGCCGGTAGTGAGATTTGAGACGATTTCCTCAGATAGTTTATTTCAATCTGGTCCAGTACTCAGAATTATGAGTTGGCGCAGGCTTGGACTTGGAGGTTCACTGACATCTGTTTGTATTGTTTTAGTTGTTTTGTAATTTTGGTGAAGTTGAGAATATGGAAGGAGAGTAAATTTTGAAATTAGGTTCCATGTTGTGTAAGAAGCATTGAATTAGCTGATGTAACAGTATGCTGTATCATCATCTTCAGTCTTTTGGCTGTTGTGCATGAATTGTGCGTTAGCTCGCGATGCCACTTCACTTTGTGGTTTCTTTCTGTTGTCTTGAAGCAAATATTTTACAGCCAAAGGCCCTTCCTTAAGTCAGGTGAAATATATGGATCCTAGGGCAGGCTAATTGTGCTTCCTCACTATTCTTCTACGGAAGTGGAGCATTCTATGGAGCAAAAGCTATGTGCTTTGAAAAATACATGCAAAATGGTGGAGTATTCTACAGCAAATTCAATTCATATATGAATCATGAATTTACGAATTATGAAAACTTGAATATTTTGAATAAGTAGATGAACATCATTTTATCTGGATGTATCACCAAACAAGTCTCAGAATGAGACATATTCTCTGGCATGTTGAGTTTTTTGTTGTCGGATAGTAATCTTGTTTTTCCTCTTTCGGCTTTCTTGGCATTTTGTTTGTTTACTTGTGAGATTGTATAGTATTGGCAATAAATGGGGATGATCTGATCGTGATTGTGTTGGTGTTTGTCTCTACTTATCAATTTAAAAAAAGAGTCACAAATATGCCATACCAGCAGCCTTGGAACTTTGTTTCATTATAGTTATAGCGTGTAATCCTTTTGCCTTATCTTACCTCTAATTCTAGCCAATGGTGCTGGCTGAATCAAGGTGCTAGGAATAGGCTTACTCTTGAAATGATAAAGTACACATATTGGAATATATACATTAACACAGTTGTTCTGGCTGAAAAGCAGGAATGTAATGTGATTCTTGTCGGTTAGAAAAAAAAGGAACTCAATTGTAATCTACAGATCCAGTTTCCATTCTATAAAATAGAGCTGATCTCTCAAGTGTGTATCGCTATGTCTATTCTGGGCCGCCCTGTGGTCGAGTGGTTAACGATTTGGCTTCAGATGCGGACGACCCAGGTTCGAATCTCCACGGGGGCAGATTTTGAAAGTTGGTCGTGTGGGCGTTT
>JAUEKS010003896.1:0-10872 GCA_031762815.1 Tylodina fungina
GTCACATAACCTTAGTCATTCTAGTGTTTGTCATTAAGGATTCAGAATACTCCCCCAAGACTACAATGCTACGGTCACATAACCTTAGTCATTCTAGTGTTTGTCATTAAGGATTCAGAATACTCCCCCAAGACTACAATGCTACGGTCAATTGCTTAGGCATTAGCCATAGTCACCAGGTCATCTGCCTTACATTGACCTCCTACTTTGAAAGTGCCTCAACTACAATAAACAACAAAAGACTCAGCTCTGATTCCTGGTGCCGCATGGATCACTGTCTCCAGCCACGTTGTAAGTGCTTACAACTGCCATCACTAGCCATTCTCTCACTCCCTCTTTTCAGAGGGCCTACTTTCCGTAAGCCTCTTCCTCTCAACTGCTTGTCTCAGAACTCTATCATCACATGCCTTTTTCAGGTTTACATAGCCACTGCACATTTCACTATCGGCACTCTCTTGAATCTGTGTGATAGTGACATCAAAGATTGACCGTTTCACCCTTCCTGGCATAATAAAGCCGAACTGATTTCTATTTGTCTCAACACATTGTGTAATTCTCTTTTCCATCACTGACTCCGGAGTTTTAGTCCATGTTTTAGGAGTTTGATTCTGCTGTAGGAAGAACACTCTACTCCAGTCGATCCCTCTGACCTTTATATATTAGAATGAGTGTAGTCTTCCCCCAGCCTCTCGTTAGCTTCGATTCATCTAATATTCAATGCCGCAGCAGTCATCTAATGTAAGGGCTCTCTCCCTTGAATTTTTAAATATCTCTGGGATAATCCCAAATGGACCTCTTCATTTTTCTACACTTCATCCTTTTTAATAGTAATAATAATAATACATGTAATATTTTTATTTCATTCAAATTCAAACGGAAATTTGTTTTACTATTAGCTTCCTTTGCCTCCACCTCCTGAATGTTACAGATGTCCCTCCGTTGCTATCTCATTCATTTTCAACAGCAAGTAAGTTATTCGTAAAATTCTTACAAATATCCTTTTTCCCCAATATCGGTCTTCAATTCTCCAAGGTTATTTTTAATGCACTCCTTCCCACTTCATTATTATTTCTTCTCATATGTTTTGCTCATTTGAATACATGATTTATTCCATGAGCATTGTCCAACATCTTTTCAACTTTTTTTTCATACTGTGCCAGTGATTTCTTTGTATTCGTTTTAGCCAGATTTTGTTTAACTTTTTCATCCGTTTTAGTCCTTATACCCATCGATTTGAACTACTACCTGCAACTACAAAGTTAATTTGTCTTTTGCTTTCTTAATCTCCTCATTCCGGGGGTCTTTGCGGTCTAGCGGTTAAGCTGCTGGCTTCAGAAGACCAAGATGAAGACCAAGACGAAAAGTCGCAGGTTCGAGCCCAGGTTCATCCAAGATTTGTTTTCAATTTTCTCTGGCCCAAGGCTCGTGTGGAGTCATGCCCTATTGGAGACGGACATTAAAACGTAGGTCCCACCTCTGATATAACCTTCATGTTAATCTGTTGAAAAGGGGAGTAAAACTCAAGTTATTCATTCATTCCACCATCACATTTATTTTCTTCTTCTAGGATCTCAAGGTTTTCCACAAGCACACACAGCTTTATCACATAACTTGTTCTCAAATATCCCATATAATATCATTTGGACTAGCATCTTCATCTAAAAGTAGATCAAGTTTGCTTCAAGCTCTTCTTGAACTTTATCATCCATAAGCCTCCATATCTTATATGCTAATTTCCTCCTTCCCCGATGTCTCATTTGTCTCATCATCTTATCCTACACAAGCTTGTGCTGCAGAACACTACTCTCCCACTAGAATTTTTGCATTCTGGATCCTGTGCTTGTCTTCTTTTCCCAATGGGTTAGAGTCAATCAAATAATTTCCTTGCTGCACCAATTTGTTGCTTGACTGATTGCATTTCCCTATAAGATGAATTAACCCGTCTAGATCTGAATGATTACTCTTTTCGCGATCTGTCATTACGATATTTTCCTCTAAAATTTTATCACACATGCTTATCATCCCCGAACGTTTAAATATTTCTGAAACAATTCTTGATGAACCTGCTGATTTTTCCACATTTAATTATCTTTAAAATGTCCCTTACCTCCACTTCATGGACATAACAGAAATTCCCCCTTCTCTGCAACCTCATTAGTAATCTCATTCCTTATCCACGGCAATTAAATTATTCATAGAGAACTTTCAAATATTCTGCAAGGCTAATTCTAAGGATAAGCTGGGTCAGATGGTGATGAATGTCCAGCTGTCCAGTGAGTCGTATATGGTCAAGCTGATATGCCCAATAGGACTACTTTGAACTGTTTTTGGATAGATAAAATGGTGTCCGTATTAAAAGAGAGAATGCTCTCAATATTTCCACAGGCTGGCTGCTATATCCAAGACATTTCATGTAATGCACCAAAATCAACTCGGCAACCATCAAAGTCAGCAAGATGATCCTATTGGATCCACTTTCACCCTCGCAATGTCATTGAATGGAATCAAACTAAACTGGGACCACAGTTCCGAAATACAGAAACCACATACACATCATCATCAATTTAACGGTACAAATTTTCCAAAAAAAGAACAGTTTCCTCCTTCAGATGACAATTTTCCGCTATTTCTTTCTATCACATGAATCATTTCTGTCGATTCCTCTGCTTCAAAAATCTCTATCAACTATCTCTGCCCAACTCAACTTAGACTTGCCTCCTTCATCTCTATCAGCTTTCATTTCTAACACGTCTTGTCATATTCCCTAATACATGACCTAACCATCTTAGTCTCAGTGTTTCTATAACTTTACCTACACTTTCAACCCCAACTTATTCCTAATCTCATCGCTTTTCATTCTATCCTTCAAGGTTACTCCATAAATCATTTTTAAAATTCTCTTCTCACATGACATCAACGTTAATTTTTCTGCTTCTTTTAAAGGCCAACTCTGGGTCATGCAAACTAGAACCGCTAAAAACTAAAAACTGAAACCACATATACAACACACTTAAAACGCTAAAATGGATCATACAGCCATTGGCCACCAAGGGTACAAAGCTGTCGCTCTAAGTTCAAGTTCTCTCAAGCTTTTTAAATCTAAATTTAAATAGTTACTGACAGGTGTTATTTTGATCATGCTCACTTATGAGGAACCCAAAACGATTGGCTGACTCATTTACAAATTATTAAAGCCTGTTTTCATATCTCCAAAATGTTTCCCTCTTCAATAGTATTATATTTCCCCAACTCACTCAGCACCTCTTTTCATGAGGATTGATGAAATAAGAATACATTATCAACTTAACTTTGGTAGTCTTTCTGATAATCCCATTAAGAATTATTAAAAGATATTGAAAGCAACTACCTTTTCTGTATACACATCTTTAATAACATGTTTTGCATTACTTGATGTATGATTAACTGAAGTGAAAAGACAGTGAATGATACCACAGTGCTTTTCTATTTACAAGAGAAATATACATAACATACCTTTATTATTATACACATGGGAGAAAAGGGGGTAATAATATACTCATATAACAATTACAAAAGATGATTTACTTTATATGAGTATACTAGTTGATATATTTCTTCTGCAGTCATGCACAAACATATTTTTCTACAAAAGCAGTACAACCATCTGGGATTACAGATAAATAACTAGGTCAGCACCTACTTCTTTACATTTTCACATGAGCGTAGGCTCATCCTGTAGGTTAATAACCTTCTTCCAGAATCAGAAAACCCAACAGTTGTATTCAACGGTACATTCAATGTTTTTTTAACAGGAGAAACAGAATCAGCAGAAATGCCGAAACTTGCAGTAAATAATAGTGGCATCTTCAAACTCTTGGAGGATCTTTAACATAATATGCCACAAGCAGGAAGAGAGGGGAGGTTGAAGAATATAACCAACTTTAGGAAACAACACACCACCAGTAGTAATGATCACATTCACATTATTTTCTCTTTCTTTTCACTGAATTCTTCCATTAACAAACTCGACGAAATAATACTCTACATCATGAATCTTTGAAAACATAAGTTTACAATGAGCGCATGGATTCTCACTCATCTACACAAAGCTTCTACATTTTTCTACAAATAATCTTAAGTAACTTTTTTAAGTTGTAATTGACTATTCATATAATATGATATTTGCTATTTTTCTGTAGTTCAATCTTTTCACCATTGTTAAAACCTTTTCTTGACCTGATAACAAGTCACACACATGGTTGAGGAGCACATCAAATTTGCAAAGTTTGGCATAAACAAATAAATAATATACGCATTATTCTACACACTCATATGCAGTACTAGATGTATGCACCCACATGCAGTACCTCAGTCATATAGATAAACTTGTATGAAAAATCGTTTCAGTAACATAAGTCTTCACTTCGTCTCAAGAAGTTGTTGCGTTCCAAACGAAGAGTTATGGAAAACTGAAATCTGGGAAAACTTGTATTGTTTCACCTCTCTGTGACATGTCCCTGTTCTTATATCTCCTAGCTTGCCACATTGGCAACTTTCTGCACCTACTGATTTGTCAAGAATTGAGTTTAAATGAGAAAATGAAATGCCCAAGAGCATTTCAGTGTATTTACTATTTTTTCTGATTCAGAAAATTTGATACAGAGATGGTGTAAAATTTTTTGTCTAATTATTTTGAAGAAGAAGAAAAGAATAATTTCAAACAATGCCATGAATACCTTGGCATAAGTTTGAGCTCTCTGTTAACCTCAGCTCACATGCAGGCGAGTGATGTTTGACTGTATCTGTCTAGGTGTGGCAAATTCAACGAGTACCCTTCCAGCGCACTTTAATCAAACCTATTTTATAAGCGTATTATAAATAATTATAGTTCTTTGATATATTACTCTTAGAAACTAGGACCACACTGTTATACTAGATGACATTGCACATGTACAGAGAAATGTACAATAATACACTCAAAGTAGGTGAAAGGTTATATATTATATCAATCCATTTTCAAACTTGGACAAGCCTCCGATAATAGATAATTGACACTGACCCAAATTTCAAGGACCTAGGAAAGATTACATTTAGGTTCTATAAATGCATTACATTTGGTGAAATGTAACAGTTTGTTATTTTTGTATACAAAAAAAGTTGCTCTGGCTATGAAACTGTAAGTCAAAGATTTTTAAAATTACACGACTAAACAAGACAATAATTCAACTGCTGGCGACAGCCGTCCATACTATATGTTTTTCAATTGCCAAGTAAAAACAAAACATTATATATATATATATAATATATAATATCTATTCCAAGATCTCAGATGGGTGACTCTCAGTCTTATATATATCTTGAAATGTAATCAAGAAAATACATTTTTTTTATTAACAGTAAGATAAAGTTAAAAGAAGAAGAATATTTCAAACCTTTTCGGCAGCATCTGATATTTGGTCTCTATTCTTGGCAACCAGTCTGACAGAAATCAGAAAATGTTACTGACAGATACAGATATAAAAACAAAACCATTTAAACTTAATTTTAAAATATACTTCTCAGCATAACTTTGTGAAATACTGGTAGTCCCAAAAGATATTTGTTCCACTTCAGTGGTCACCAATTTCATTCAACAATTTGAGTATACAGTCGAGCACGGATAATTCGAACTGGTCAGGAATTCAAAAACGTGTTTGAGTTTACCTTGAATCGAGATTCGCATGAAATGCCCCACACAGTAGAAAAATGTCCTAAAACCAAGGGATACAACAATAGGATGGTGAGCATTCACACACACACATGCTTAAACACCTGTAGGATAAATACACACACAGTCTTATTACACCTCCCCACGTGTCCTGTTCTCGTGTCAACCTCGGGTTATTAACAGAGAAAGAAACAGGCCTCTCCCACCGACCCACACCTGAAGCCTGCGCGTGTCGATGCAGTGGCTTATCAACCACCGAGCAAGCCTAGTTGTGCAGGCCTAGCCTAGGCCCAAGGGCCAGGAAACGCATGGTGTGTAACAGCATGGTGTAACATGAAGACCCCCTGTCCAGCTAGATGCACTGCACGGCGCTAACTGATGCTTAGGCCTATTATTTTTGTATTTATTCTGTATATTACAAAGAGATAGGCCAGTCCTATCGAGATTCGAGGAATTCGTGTCTTCGTTCGAGTATCGCGTGAACAAAATACAAAGAGTAAAGAAAAAAAAAATTCGGGACTTCAGTTAGAGTTCCTGGAGTCTGTGAATTCGAGTTTCGTGGTTTCGCATTTCATGTCTCGACTGTATTAATGACAGAGGTTTGTAAAAGGACCCCACTGAAGTACACTTTAGTTATCTCCCAAACCATTGTCCCAGTCAGTCTTCATTTTCTATAACTAGTGGAAACATTAAATGTACTTAAATTTCTTCTACTTTGTCAAAAGAGGTTTCTTAGGAATTTCTGACATAAATCGCATTTCATTTACGTATGCTGTACAATATGACATGATGACAATTATTGGTCTACTAAAATCCTAGTCACTTTCTTCTTGAATTGTATCAAACACCAATCTAATTAAAACTTTCATATAATTTTGCAACTTTCATGTGATGTTTAGAAGTAATTTCTTTGCACAATATGCTAATTCTTATTGGGAAGATGTGATGTAAAGCTAAGTTGGCAGAGGTTGGAAGAATCAATACTATTTCGCCTCCAGCTAGAGACATTGGGCCCTAGCCCGACCAGCCCTGACCACGGCCAGTGGAAAGAACTCGTAGTTCTAACTTACTGGGGAAGTTTGGAACTTCAGAGTAGCTTCCCTTACCCTTCCGCTGCTTACGTTTTTTTTTGCCGCGTCCTGTTTCGAGAGACCATTGAGGATTGGCAAATAATATATTTTTTAGGCCTGAATTCTGAGCTGCATCAAAAATATTGCTGTCAACGAATTCAGGTGAGTTATTTCCGAATCATAGATAGATGAAATGATTGCTTGTTTTGACCTGCTAGTATGTTCTATATTGATCTTATATATAGATCGATAATCAATGAAGAAACCCGTTAAGAAAGATTTCTGCATTTCTAGAGTGAGAATTAGCATGGCCGCGGCGCGGTTAAGGCAAGAATGGCTGCACTCAAGACGGGTGGCCGTGGTTGGGTCATTATTGTTGGCAATTAAATGCTAATGACAGATAAAGCCAATCAGAATCCTTCTAGAGTTAGAAATAATATGTGCACCATAGCCTTGCCCAGCCTCGTGGCTGCAGTTGGGCCAGTGACTATAAATAACTGTTTTCACTCAATATCAGAGTAGTTTAGAAAATGATGACTAAAAGGAAATTCCATAGGTTTTCATAGAGCAGAATGTCTTTTGGTATAGAGGACAAATCTGTGTGCATCTTCACTTTTATAATCGATAATATCAGCTGTCACTCAAGTAATTTAATTGGTCTTCACAAATATGGGACACATAAAATAAGTTTCTCTTGCACAACACCGAAACAAAATTATGTAAACTGAAAAAATATGCTACTCGTGAACAATATTATTGCATATTACACTTCATTTTTTTAAAATTAAGACAAACAAGAGCAAGGAGCCATATAGTAGGCACTCCTTGATGGCGACTATAACTGGTACAGTAAACATCTTAAAGTCCACTCATCAGTTTGAAGTGGCTACAAACCTTATGATTGGATCAAGATTTTGTCTCCCAAGCTCCACAATTTCTAGAGCTGTAAGAATCACTGATAACTATTACAAAAAAATCTTTGAGAAGTTTCCCACCCATGGTTACTACCAGAAGCATATCTTTCTCCATTGCCTTCAGTAGCGCTTCCAACTTTACACGATTTCCAAAGAACATTTCCAGCAGCATAAACATAATAACAGTTGAAACCTTTGAAATCATATACACTGAAAAAAAAATCGGTTTAATTGATAAAGAATGCACTTAGACCGCATGATGAACACCGCTGTGTATCTTCATTCCAAAGCCAGAATATATTCTCATAGACACAAGCCACACAAGAGAGTCAGGGGTTTTTTTTTGCTTTGTTTTTTTAAAATTATGTTACAATGTTTTATACAAAAATATTAAAAGGCGTTGAAGACTCTAGGGAGCTGAGTTTTATATCACCAGCATATATATTTTAATTCCTCCACAATTAAGGGATTAATTGTTGCAATTCACTTTCTTCAGCTTTCATGAAAACAACGCATGAAGGAAGGCATTGACGTAGATATCTATATATATATATATATAGATATCTAACAGGTGCTCCAATGCTACCAAGGAGATGTCATGGTAAATGTCCACTAACGAGGTAGTCACTTAAGTGACTGGGAAAGATTTGACATTTCTTTAACCAGATATCAAGACAAGTGGCATCGCAAGAACTCATTTACAGTATTTTCATGTCAGTCAAGGGTAGTAATAGCAAACACAGCGCTTGTGACCACAATAGAGAATATGGGGCACTAGTAAGGTGTTCTGCATGTCACAGCAATTTGGCTTTGATGATGGTAACACTTCACACATATAAAGACCTTGGTATTGAAAAATTGAAAAGGGAGTAAGCATGTGCCGCTGCCAGGGCAGAATTCCTAACTTCAAAACATTCTACCCATCTTATCAACTCCCGTCAATTCCGTTCTGGAGAGAAGTAGGCACCGCCAGCTAAGATATGCCACAGACACAGTATTAGTGCACGTCCATACACAGTGCCCCCTAGGGCTCCTACGGCTGGTTACGAGACTGAAGAAGAAAAGAAAAATATACATGAAAAGATGATTACAGCAGCAGATGACAAAAAAACGAAGGCCTAGCTTGATAAAGATCTGTTTACTGCTTAACCAACTCATCATTTTATAAAGATCTGTTTACCAACTCATCAAATGGACCTATCACTTAGAACCGAATACAATAATGTATAAATACTATACAACTTTCTCTACTTCACATCTTGGCTAGTACCACCACTAAGTTTCTAGACCGCGCCATCTTACTCAGGGTTATCAAGAAATACTAGCCCAATAATGGAGGGGAATTACGGAGAGAAAACGGTATTGATATTATCAGGTAGAGATACCCTCTCCCCTCACTTAGTTCAGCTTAAAGTCAGTAACAACATAAAGCGAATCATTACTCCCCACAGTACACTTGGCCAAGCAGTAACAATTAGTCTATCACAATATGATCCCTCACCATAGCTCCATATTAATGAAGACACTGTAAATGCCTTTTTTCCCTCTCAACTTAAAACAATTGTTCCATGTACCTGCTCCAACTATTAGATGGGCAGATTTATGGACACTGACACTGTCTATTCTTCTGTACCATGAATATGCATTGTCATGTCTTGATTTTATTTGCTATGAATTAACATGTAAAATTTTAAAAGGAAACAAGATAAGCTATCAGTTACTGCCATTTTTTAACATGTTTTGATTACTCTTAAAAGCAGTGATCCAAATTTTTCTTTCAACCAAAATATTGAGAATGAATTGGATTCGACTACTAGGGTTTTATTCATTCCAAATGTTCACTGAAATAAGGCCAAAAATAAAGTTCTTAGTCTTTGCATGGAGAAGTTGGCAAGCAAAGGACATACATATTACATGCATATTACTGGAAAAAAAAATATTAGTGAGTAGCTTACTTCAAAAGAATTCATTGACTTTGATAAGACCGGGTTATTGTTTTAACTTGCAAAGCACAAAAAATTTTCAACATACAATAAAAAAATAACCACAAACAGCTTACATAAGTTAAGATATGAGTTATGCCAGAAACACACGGCACCGGTAAGTGATGCCTTACCCTGATCCAATAGAATCTCAGTAATTTACTTTTGCTTCCATTCTTCAAGACTTCATAATCTACTGACATTGCCAAAAACATTAACAGCATCGGCACAACAAAATCAAAACGCAGTAAAATTGACATGAATTAATATTGGGTTTTTTGTTCTTTTTTGGGGGGGAGGGGGAATGCATTGAGATGACAGCACAAATTCAAATTGTGTTGCGGCAACATACTCAGATACAACGTTCTGAAAGGGAAGCAGGAAACGTGTACTAACCACAAGGCACTTAACGGAGGATAATACAGAATCAATTTTTGTTAGTTTTGTTTTTGCTCACTACTTGAGGCCCTCTGGGTGGGGTGATGGGTCGACCTGAGTTCAATCCTCCATACTGGTACTTGGCTTTCTTCTCTGATGGTTTCAAAATCTACAACGAAATAAGGAAGACAATAAGTTATACAGAGCACCAAATATGATATAAGATATGGGACGTGGCCAAACAGGGCGCAGGCATTTCTTATATTTTTTTATGGACTGATGATATAGATCTATTTATATATGTGGTAAAACTATCCTGATAGTGATAGATATCATTATACAATTAAACTTTTGAAGCACAACTCAATCTCATGCTAGAACTAACCAATGGAATACCCACATAAACAGGAAGAACTAGCTCACGGAGGATGGTGACATGCAAAACAAATTTTGGCATATACTGGAAATTAATCCAATCAGATTTTAACTGCAGAGAAAGAAGAGGAGGAGGAGGAGGAGGAGGAGGGGGAGGAGAGGAGGAGGAAGAGGCATAGCTGTGAAAATGGGCCTCCAGCATTTCTTTAGCTAGTGAGGAATCAATGTATCATCCATCCAATTAGCTCGACAGCCGACCATTAGCAGTTTTAAGTGGTCAAGCCGTTTATTCGTATTTTGACACATCTCATGGTTCTCAATAAAGTCAGCAATGCCTTCTCCGTTCCAACCCACTCTCCGGAATTTCCGTGTTCAACTGTGTAATCTGTATTCATACATCTCGAATCTCGAGAGAAAGAGAGAGAGAGAGAGAGAGAGAGAGAGAGAGAGAGAGAGAGAGAGAGAGA